>VXAZ01001300.1:285486-444010 GCA_013399875.1 Gymnorhina tibicen
AACAATAACTGTATTTGTGAGTCAGGTGTCATGCTGACATTTGTATGTGTTACATCTTTCCATCTACTCTCGGTGAGCAATAGCCTGCTGTGCCTGGATCGAGTAATGACTTATTTTTAACAATGTCTTATGTTGTACTTTTTTTGCAACTTGGTTAACTATTCATTTATTTTGTACTTTTTGATAATAAGAGATTAGGTCATGTTAAACAATAGCAGGAAAAGTAATTTTTGATTGAGCAGTCGAGCCCATCGCTTTGCAACTCAGACTACAAAGGCAGAATAAACTTTGTAATCTCTAAAATGGTAGCATTTATTGGGCATGTTGATTTTTAAAGCCCTACAATTATAGCTCTGTCAGGTGTTACAAAGCTAGTGCTTGTAGTTTTTATTGAATTTAATGATCTAATGAAGGGTTATGATACATAAAAAAATTGAAGTCAATATCAATAAGATTGTCTCCAAATTAAATAGCAGGTGTTTGCATTTTTCATTTTATTTGTATTATTTTACTACAAGTAAAAATAACTGAGAATAAAAAAAAAATCGACAGGGAATAATTCTGTAGCAACTACTGGAAAATATGTTCTGGGTAGAATCTCCTCCATAGAGGTTCATAGGTGGAACAGTATTGCAATAGTACGGCATTTTCTTCTCATTGTTGCTGACAGATTTGTTCTAATGCTGCCTCCAAACCATACAAGCCTTAGCTTATCTCAGCTTGCAGTCACAATGTTGACACATATATATCATAATCTCAGTCATCTGAAGATGTACACTGTTGGTGAAGGCAAACTCTGTATTTTTTCAGCCATCATTTATTTTATTATCTATATCCTTAACTCTTCTATCTAATCATATGTTTGTGGTCAAAAGCGATTCCTTATCTCTGTAGGTTGGCACTTATGATGTGTCCACGCTTCTAAAGACTACTGTTAGTAATTCCTAAAGCTCTTAGAGAAGTGATTAGGGAGTCATGATTGCTCACAAATTGAGTCTTTTTTCTGCTTGACACTGATCCTGTGATAGTCTCCCCACTTAATCCTCACCAGCAATTTGCCTATAGTTGCAGCTAACAGGAGGTGATTAGAGGGGAGTTGCCCACTGCCTTTTTGCTTCTGTTGTAGTGGCACGTCAGACAGAGGCTACTGAATCAAAGCTGTTTTCCTATTAACTCAACACCTCTAATGCATTAGAGCCACTTTTATCTAATAACAGTGTTCAGCTTCCAGCGCTATTTTAATGTGACTTGGGATTCCTTTTAAAACATCACAATGATCATTTTTAAAATTAGAAAACCAAAAGCGTAAAGCAGAATACCTAAAGATGAAAGCAAAATAGTGACACTAACAGGTCTCATCTTTTATCAGCACATGCATGTAACCCCGATTAAAGTTACAGACAATTGTCGCCCTGCATCAATAGACAAGCAGACTCCACTTTCTCTAAACAGTACTTTAATTGAAAGCCTGGTGACAGGTAACTGATGTCATACTTTTGAAGTGATAATGGCATGCATTTACAAGTGAGAACAGCACCAATGAAAGGGTGACAATGGAGAGTTAACTTTTCCAAGTAGTATTTACAAGGAAGAAGATTATGAATGGCCTCAGTGAAAATTTCTAAATATTTACCCCTTATTATTTTGACCCATTTCTAAAACATATCAAGGACTAGATTGGGGTTAATGGTTTTATTGGTATGATACAGAATCTTCACCCCGAAGCCTACATTCTCTGCTTTTATAAGTTTTGTTTTATTTAAAAAAGTACTGTTTTATACTTTACTACTTTATCGACAGAGCTGTTAATTATTTTAAAGTGTTCTTAAAGAAACTGTAGGATTTAAAAAGAATTCTGCAGTGACATACAATGTGAAAAATGTCCATCTGCTATCATTTAAACCTCCTTATCTCCTTTCTATTCTTGAGGTTTACTTTGATGACAGTAAAGGTGTGTTTGAGGAATACCTTAGTGAATATATATTAATTAATATTTTACATGCTTTACAGCAAAAAATATGAGCAAGTTATTTTAGTATGCATTTACAGTTGGAAGTGGACTGCTAAAATGTAGGAAAACACACACTGATGGTGTGTGGACTTGGGCTCAGGCAGCTCATCCCACTGAGAGCCACAGACGCCTCAAAAATGTCACCTGTCATGACTATTAACTATCTAATTAGATCCTGCAGGACACGAACAAACAAAACTGAACAAAGTTTTCTGCTTTCAGGCTGTTGAGAGATAATTTCCTATGCAGTATGCATGTATAGATAAATAAGTGCATCTGCCAATCCTGAAATTGTAAAACGTGTCCATTTCTGAATGTGCCACAGGTCTGTCGTGTACGTTGATATGTCTTGAAACACGTTTTCTGCAAAAACAATAAACATTGCTTTGCTCTGTGGGTTTGGATTTTTGTTTGGTGTTGCTTGTTTGGTTGGTTTTGGGTTTTTTTTAAAGAGAAATACAAAGTCTGGGAAAATTCTGGTGCCAGTGTTATGTGCCTCTTTTCATTTGGCTGGCTAAAGCAGACAGGGCAGGAACAAAGTCTGAACCAGGTCACTCCAGAATTCCTGCTCCTTATTTTTCCTCTCACATATTGCTATTGTCCTGCTGGAGCTGTCAGCTACACAGGAAAAACTTTCCCATTATGAGGCGTGCTAGTCCAAAAATTCCCACCTTGTGTTAAATCCTTTGGAACGGGGTTGGATCCGTGAGGGAATCCAAGATGTAACTGAATTCTGTTACAGAACCCATTCTGCGGCGTACATTGTGTTTCTCCTTTTTAATATGGCTGCAAAAATGTATCCCATAAATTTTTATAAGGGAACCAAGTAATAACACCTATCATTTGTCTTTTCTTGGAAATGGAAGGCATGAATAGACTGTTTTCTCTTGTATATTCATTTGTTGTTTTTCTTTATGTGGCAAATACTAAACATCAAACATATCACAAATTCTATTATATAGCAGATGATGAGCTTTTGGTATTATAAAACTATAAGCAAAAAAAAAAAAAAAAATTAAAAAAGGCCTCTCAGAACTATTTCTGGGTTGGTTTTCATGCTTTTTTGAAGGTACTGGATGCAGAACCATAGAAAATAAATGTAGTCTCTTTGCAAGACACATCACGGAGAACTGGCAGGGCATCTGTCTTCCAGACCTGTAGGACTGCTGAATGTCCAGGTCTTTAAAGTCTATTTTGTTTATTTAAGTAGTTAATGTGCCTCAGTTGTAGGGTGAAATACTGCCAATTCATTATTTTTAGGGACACTGAATAATAACCTTTGTTTCCTATTTTTCTGTGCCATTCTCGTAGAAAATGGAGCCTCTCCGATTTTTCTGAAGTGCTGTTGAAATAGCTGGAATTTTAGATTTGCACGGTTATGTAGGCAAAAACTATTTTAGGTAATTAGCTGGTAGTTGCAATCACGGAAAGCATTATTTTTGCGTTTTTTAAACTTAAAGATAATAGATTTCTCTAAAAGGCAAATTTCTAGATCATATCAACAGACTTTGTAACTTTGTTCAACTCCTTTTCTTTCCATCTTTTCTTTTTTTAGAAGGCTTGAGGTAATGGACAGTTGTAGCAGAGAAGTAGAACAGTGTTTAATTGGTGATTGCAGGCTAGAAATGTGCAAAGTCTGCACAGATATGGAAGGGTACAAAATTGCTGCCCTGAAGGAGCAGGACTGTTAATGATGGGTAAAGGTGAAAAAAATAGTGTGAGATGGATGAAATGTGAATGGATTCAGATTTCATTATTTTAACAGCTTCCTGTAGTTTTCCCAAAGATTAATTATAAAATTGGCCATTGCAGGATTTTGTTCTTTCATCCTCAAAGCCCTGCTTTGAGTCCTACAAATGCCCTACTCCATCTAATGCAGCACAGGTTTTCTCCTGAGGATGCTGGAGGTATCCCACATTCTGCTTGGGGCTGGAAGGGATTTTTAGTTCCAAGGAAATGCTCAGGACATGTTGTGGGGCTGTCAGGATCAAAACTACATGCACAGCCTCC
Organism: Gymnorhina tibicen; assembly: GCA_013399875.1. NCBI lineage: Eukaryota > Metazoa > Chordata > Aves > Passeriformes > Artamidae > Gymnorhina > Gymnorhina tibicen. The sequence goes on from VXAZ01001300.1 coordinate 289,508, forward strand.
CCTGCCACAGGCTCTGGAAGGAAAACCCAGATGTGTCAAGCTGAAAGGGACAAGGACTGCTGAACTCAGAACGCATCTGCCCTGTGCCCACCTTGAATCATGAGCCGAGCACAGCTCTGTTTGCAGTCACAGACCCTCCTGAGCTGTGGCACTGGCATGCAGGCCCTTTTCCTTCTCTTGCAGGGAATCATCTGTTAGCACGTTTGTTCTGCTTCCTTCACAGTGCAGTTCCTTGCTTCTCAGTGACTCTTTAAATACCATTGGGATGTCCTGCTTTCATAGTCCGTGATTTTAGGATAAAAAGGAGAGAACTGCTAAGGGGTGGGGGGAAGGGGGAAGTCTGCTTTGGCAATTTGCACAGCAAAAAATTCAGTTTGGTCTCTAAGAGTAAAATTGAATGGTATTGTAGTGAAGTATGGTGTGTAATACAGACATCAAACAGGGACCTTTGGTGTTACTGGTGTTCCTTTTTCCCTTGGAGGTCAGGCTTTAGTGTAGCTGAGGAGACCTGGTTGGCAGGTAGTTTTAGAGTCTCATTTCTGAGAAAAGGCTTTTAAAAATTGCAGTGCAATGAGCAGTGCTGTTATTGAGGCCCAGACTGGCCTTTAGTGAAGCCAGGCCTGTAATGTTCATGCTACCACAGTTTTAGGGGTAGGGAGGCAGGGCAGGCTTCAATGACTGAGTAACTAAGGCTGATATTTTGACTGCTCTTGTGGTACTTTTATAATAAACTCCTAGAGAACTTCCACTTTTTTTGAGCATGTATTAAAAATATAAACCCAAAACATTTCTAGCACTTTTGCTGTCTGCACCCTAAAGAGGACAATCAGTAAAAGGCTGATAGAATCTTTTTCTTTTGTGCCTCCCATTACTCTCTTGGCTGCTTCTGCGGGAGAGTGGAAAAATGTGGCTCCATCCTCACCCAGGTCCTGGGGGAAATAAGATAACACTGCGAGGAATAGGGAGGTCCTGCCCTTCCTTGTACCTGTGTGAGTGTTTGTGCAGCTGCTCATTGACCCAAATCAGGAAACTCATCTGGGTGCAGCCAAGTAGCGTGCTCTAGGTTAATTTAGCCAAAGTCAAATCCCCAGCCTTGTTCACCCCTGTTCCTCTGCAGATTGGAGAGGGTACCTGGGAGAGGGCCCTGCAGAGGCCAGTGGGGGCAGGAGCAGCTGCAGGACTGGCACCGCTTTTGGAAGGAGCCCCTCCTGCAAGCTCATCACTGAGTCATGGCAATATTAGAGAAAGGAAAAGAAGTAAAAAAAAAAAAGTACCTGGGTAGATTCAGGAATGTTTTTATGTTCCCTGTAACCATACAGAATATTTAAAAATATGTCCTGTGCTCGTATATTCATATTCAAATCAGGACAGCTCAGAACTGCATTTGGAACTTCACACGTCCTGTATAGGACATTGTAAGTCCTTTCTTAATTAAACAGGAAATATGATGTGTTTGGACAGTGGCTGATGCTATGGAAATGGGGTCTGAACCTTGAAGATTTCTCATCCAGCTGTTAGCATAAGGATTGTTTATAGGAGAATGAATTCTAGCTTTCTGGTTTAAATGTCTGAAGTTGTGTTTCTTTGTTGTATTTTCTTTTTCCTCAATAACATTAAAGTTGACCTTTTTTTCCTTTTTTTTTTCACATAAACAGGTTGGGATGCATAATTTGGTACATTATTTAATTCTTCTTTTTTTTCCTGAAATTATCTATGGTTGGCTTACAGAAACTGGTATATATAAAAATAAAACAAAATCCCATATAAGCAAGTGATAGTCTAAGGCAGAAGTTATTCTGATGACTGATTTACTCTAAAGCATTATTCAGGTTCATGAAAAACTTCTATAGAGTGTCAAGGGCATTTTTCTTATTTGAATTTGATGCTTTAATTTAAAAACTACATAGAATTTATGGGGGTTTTTTTGGTGGGAAATAGTTCTTTGATGTTGTATTGGTTTGAAAACAAACCAGTGGGAGATCACAAGTCAGGATCTAAATCAATGGGAAAACAAAATTAGAAACAAATGAAATAATATAAGGAGAAGCACTGACAAAGTCAGATACAACCTGACACCCTGTTAGAGTGGTGGTAGCAGTCCAGATGAAGTAGCTCAGTTGGAGTGATGATCCTACGGAAGGTCTCCAGATGAAAGTCCAGTGGTAGCTTTGTCCGCTAGCAATCCAGTAGACAGGGCAAATTTAGGCAGTTCTGAGGGCAGGTTATATTCAGGTGGGAATGCTTGGCTCCTCCCTCCTGGGTGGAGCATCTCACAGTAGGATGAGATAAGTCCATGAGTCATGTGGGGGTTTCTTGATGGCCCATTGTCTGTTATCAGGGGTGGGTCATTAGCAGGCGATAACAGCTAATGGCCCACAGCTGGTGGTAATAGAATACTGGAATACATCTGTATTTTAACCTAGGACAGATGTAAAATTCTCAAAACCCCATTGCCAATATTTTAGAGCATTTATTTTGTCCTTTGGTCAAAGATTCTTCCTCAGGAGCACAGGCCAAGTAATACGTAGATGAGAGATAATATGCCTTTTGCAAGGATATTGTCTTAATCCTCTGCAGAGAGATGTTGAAGTAAACTATAAGATGGAATATCTGTGCTATATCTGGAAGGTTTTTTCTTTTAAAATGTGTAACTGTTTATCAACTTCAGCCCTTCTGCTCCTTGCAAAGTCATTTCTGTAAAAGCATCTGAATGCTTTTATGACTTTTTCCAAGTATGTAAGACCCAGGGTTCACTAATAACAAACCTACAAACCTGTCCTATCTGACAATCCAGTTTTACTTTTTCCCTGACAGGCAGACACATGACATGTTGGTTCTTTAGTGTTGTAGAAAGAGGGGGAAAACATGTACCTACTAAATTAAAAAGGCCCAAACACACCATATTGTTAAGGAGGGATTACCTTAGCAACAACTGGTTTAAAAAGCCAAAAAGTTTGTACAGTCAGTGTGGCTATGCTAATAATTCTGTTCCCAGGCACACCAAGACCTCAGTTTCCTCACAGCAGTGAGTCTATTTCCTCTCAACAGCAGAAAACACCAATCATACTGCGACATCCAAGTGGAAGATAATCACCTCTGAAATGCTTATTGTCTTGTCTTTAATACCTTGGAAAAGTGACTTGGTTTCATTGATTCTAATATTATATACGCTTCTTTCTATAGAGCAGTAAAAGGTTTTGGTTTGCTCCCACTTGCATCAGTTTTGGTCCTTTCCTGAGCATCTTTCATGGTCATTATTTAGGTTGTGGTAACTTAGAAATTCAAGTGTGAAAGCTACGGGCAAAGATTATTCTTCCTCATCCTTTGAAGGTTAATTAGAGATGGCAGGACTTTGGGGATATAATTTGGATAACTGTAAGAGTGATAGAGTTTTTGCTTCTGTGAATGGTTTGATAGAAGTGTCTTGAATAGTCATCCTCCCGAGAAATGTGTTGATCTAAACCAAAATAAATTTGGTTTGCAAACAGACCCAGTACAATTTTTGCAGAACTGGTGTAACACATGCCCAGTGGACGATATTCCAAGTAAAGGAGTAGTCATATTTATAATTTTCTGTTCCTCAATGTTTGCACCCTAGACCTACAGGATTAACAATGTAATATGTTGTATAAGCGTTAAAATGGACATTGCAGTGAGGATATGCAGTTCAGAAAAAAAAGATCCCTTTTATTGGATCTGTGCAGTGTGTTAGGAAGAGACGCTTGGCTGTATGCCATCCCTACTGCTCCTGATACCTGGCTGACACTCAGTCTGGAAAAGAGAGACATTCAGGGGGCTGTGGGGAAACACCCACAGGAGGTTGTGTGGCTCAGGAGTGAGTGTATCTGCAACACGGAGAGCTCATTCCATTACTGGGCTGGTACCACCACTCTGTCTGCTTGTTCTAAATCGTATAAACCCAGGATCCACCGCAGAAACACAGTAACGGAGCCCTCTGCTCCCGGCTGCTTCGCTGTGTGCTTTTCATCAGGGTCTTCAACATTCCAAAACTTTAGATATAACCAAGAAGGGTAACTGAATGTACAGAATACTTGTTCATCTCGGGGTATCTGTAAGCTGAGCAGAGTAGGAGGCTAGAAAGTTCATTTTGAGGAATATCATGTAGTTTTGCTTTCTTTCCAGTTTCTTTGCCAATTTTACAAAATCTAGTTATGGATGAAAAAGATGAGGAACTCGCACATAAAGCCAAGAATTTATTATTAATGTAATTGAGATCTGAAGCCTTGTCAAGGAGTTATTAATAGTACAGTGTTAATTTTTACAAAAAGGATAACAAGCTATTATGGAACAAGTTTCCAGAATAATAAAGCAGTCAAAATTGATGCCTGAGTAATTGATGCCCTCCATTCTAGCAAATGGGGACATATAAATGCTTCTTGTTGGCACCTCACAGGATTGTGTCAGCAAGTCTAGATTTTTCAGAGAAATTGAAGGAACGTGGAGACATTGTTGTCACAGCACTGTGCAAAACTGTGTGCTAGTGCTACCTGTTATTTCATAGAGAGATCATGCTGTAAATGCCTTCTGGAACTCAGTTCTGCCTGGTGTTCTGTTTTACCCTACAGCAGTTTAATTTGACCACTCTCAGTATTGAATGTGATGTGTGCATATTTTTAAGCATATATATCTCCAATGCAGAAACTTCAGAGTTGCCTTTTCCTTCAGTTTTGACTCCGAAAGCATCTTTTCTATACCTAATAAAATCATACCAGCTTTTAGTCCTTTAATCCCCTTTTTGTTTTTCTCATTGTATTGCGATATTGTTGTTGATTCTTTCTGTGGAGAGATGGGAAGTTTGCAGTGTTCAGAGTTGTCTGTTGCATAAAGTCACAGCAGAAATAATCTGTATTATCATATGCCTTATTTATATTTCATCATAACTGCTTTTTCTGCGCTCAGTATTGACAGGAAATGAAAAGGTCTTTCCTGTTCTCAGGAAGCATTATTTAATAATGTATAGAATTTGGAATGGACTTATGCTACATGTTCTGTGATTCCTATGCCTTGATTTCTGTTGTTCCCAGCATCTGGGTTGCAGTTAATTTCCATTAAACAGCCAGAAATGTCTGTGAGTTCATTCAAAGCAAAACTGCATTATCTCAGCTGTCTGTTCATTATGGGGAATGATAGGAAAGTGGGAAAATGCTAAAAAATAATAGGTGGCTGTGGTGCCCGATTTGTCAAAGGAGTTGTATAATATACTTCGTGTATGAGTGTTTGAATTTTTCAAGTTCGTGGGTTTGGAAAACACCTCAACACAGACTATCCAGAAGTTTAATTATCTTATTCTGTTAGGTTAAATTACTAAACAGCTTCTTCAAAGATGCTGTTCTGTGTTTGAATAAATATAATATGCAAAAATGTGAAAATTGCTCGTAGTATGATACCCAAGTGGGATACAGTGGCCTTGTGGTGTCATATTTTGAGAAGTTATTTAAAGACACACAAAAGGACACTGTCACTCTGTTATTAATGTTAAAAGTTGTTGATACTGTGTGAAGTGGTTTTTTTGTAATTAGAGGAAAGCTGTAGAGTACCATTTCCATAATCAACATGGGAACAGAAACCCAGCAAAATTTCATGTATTTGCAGTGAAACTGCTCTTCAGCAACATAAAAATGGCTTTTATAACATAAAGGCTGTAATTAGAATAAGTCAAATCAGTTGGAAATGATTAAAGCCAGAACAGGCTAAGCTGCCTTCTAAATATTTGTCTGGAGATTAGCCCCATTCTTACAGCCCCTGAGAAGCATCTTTGATTTACTTATAATGCTTGACGTGGTAAAGATAATCCTGCAGAAGGCAAATGAACACAAATTTAGATGTGCTGTTTGGCTCTCTTTGTTGATTTGACAGGAGGCAGCATATTGGAAGTGATGTTGGAGAAATGAGTATAGGGTCACATTAGACAAATTGCTTAACACCCCTCCACATCCCCCCTCCCTGATCATCATTTTGAATTCTTTAAAAAACGTCCTCATTCTTTGAAGCTTTTAGGATGCACTTTAGAAGTCCATGTGGAATAATTTTCCGCATGTCTATGCGACAGTTGATGTGAGTCTCATTGTATTTAAAATTATAGTCCTGAGATGGAACTTTCTGCTTGTTGCTTGTCTGACATCAGCTATTAAAATGCAAGTAAAGCTTGGCAGGTATGAATTTGAAGAAGAAAAGAAATTATGTAAGAATATGAGGATTGTTAATATTAATCAGCTGGTTGTGGAGGAATGGTGGTTTACTGTGTAGAAGAGTTCTGCTGGAAAAACAAACAAACAAACCGGACTTTGGGCAGCCAGTTCCTTACTGACAGCCCTTAGTGCACTTCTGGTAACCAGAAAGCAAAAGAGAGAGAGAACCATTGGGGCTGGTAAACTGTAAACATGGACTGGCCGTTGCATTGGCTTGTAGATTTAATGGCATCAGCAGAAAGGCACTATTATAAAAGCCAGCCTGTATTTTGGGATGTTGATGAACCTCCACATTATTGTTAACCCTTGATTGCACCATGTATAACAGCACAGAATGGTGAAAATTGTCAAGCACATAAAGCCGAGTGATTTGGTGTGAGTTTGGAATGTTAGTCAGGTTCTTGGTATAGATCAAGTTCATACTTTGTGTAGTTTTCCTTTCATTTATAATCTCCACAACATCCCAAACTTTTTGTTTAGCTGGTGAAAATATAATCAGTGTAATGTGTTCTCTTACTGAATTTTAAACAAGACCATTAAAACTCCTTTAACGTGCTAAAGTAAGCTTCAGAGAGGGTTTCCATTTCATCTTTACTGAGCTGAGGCTGTAGCACTCTTTCCCTTTGCGCCACAGTGAGAGGCTGTCAATAATTCAATAGCCATGGCCTTGATGGGCCAAGGCCTAACTTAGACTTTAAACAGAGCCAAGCAGCTTGTCAAAGTGTGATGTGCTGTCAATGCCTGACTGATCTATACTGCATGAATTCTCCCTCAGCTCTTGATGTATCCCTGGGAATAAAAAGAAAGCAATTTTAGAAGTAGACTTAGTGTGAAACACCTGTTTGTTTGGAATTTTTAATAAGGGAAAGTTGTGTTAGTAATGAAGCTCAATGAAGTCATTGCATTTCTGCTTGGAGGACCCACACTAAATTTGTCTCTAATGGCATTGGTGTGTTTTCACTTCTGTCAGGAAAAGAAGTCACGGTATTTGTAAATATGTTAGTGCCCTAGAGCAAGTTCATTTGGAGCAAGACTTAATAACTAATGACAAGTAATCCAAATGCTTAATCCAAATTACCTATTTGCATCTTTCAGTTTTATTGATATTATGCTATTAACACTCAGTATTGCAGTAAAGAAACCTTTTCAGAGCTATTTGTTTTCGGATTTTCCCCCACACAGTAAGTGACATATACAATGCATTCACATCCTTTCTAAGTGCTCTACATTGAATTTGCTTATGTTTTATGTTTTACTTGGAAGCTGAGAAATCACTTGTTTTTCTAAGAAAATAGTTTAGAAAAGAAGTAGAGCTAATGTGGTAATGAGTTGTATTCCACTCCCCTCACACTTTATAGTTAAATTTAAAAGCAGAGCTACATCTAAGTTGCCTTTGAAAAGCTGTAAGAAAGATTAAATAAAGTCTTAACAATAGTTGTCTAAGAATCAAAAAGCTACTGTTATTAAACGTATATTTATTTATATTTCAGAGCATTTGAATTTCAGTTGTGTTGCTAAGCTGCTTTTTTGATAATTTTTATTGGTTTTTAAAGGAGAAAAGTAACATTGTTATCCTCACTCAAAATGCATTTGTACTGCCATTGTCTTCTTTACAAATTCGTGTCTTATGAAGTTTCCATATCTGCTGTAGGTTTTAAGAGACATGTAGGTTCTCAGCTTTCAGGTACTTTTTAATGCAGACACAAGAGAATAATAGAAAAATAAGCATGGCCTTTTTAATGTTCTCAAAATGCTGAAAACTTGTGCAATGGATTAGATAAAGGCTTTTCTGTTTCTTTTTTATTAAAGCTTGTTATATGTTTTAATTTTAAATATCTTACTCCCTAAGTTCTCATTTTTCAGAAAAGTTGATTTCATTACTTGGTTTGCATTAGTGGTGTTGCAGCTTTCATCCTTTGCACAGTGAAGCAGAGGAAACAGTGCAAAATATGGTTAATAATGTTTCTAACAAAGACCTTATTTTAGTGTGTGGGTGCCTCTTACTCAAGCATGTAAACGAATTGCAGCCCCCAAGGCAGACTGTTGAATGGAGAGAAGCCACTTTTTCTCTAAAAAAGCAGTCAAAAAGGGGAATTGTGCTTTCCTGTTTTCTAAGCTGCTCCTTAAACTACCCTTTACATGGTCCTACTCCATTTTGGTGCAAAGTGAAGCTGATTTGCTTATCTTAGAGCTGAGAATTGGGTACAGGGCTGTTGATCTGTGCCAGGGATTGTGTTGATGCTGGGTAAGTGATGCTGTATATTGAGCAGCCAGGCAATGGCCTTTGCATGAAACAAACTTCACACCCCATCAGTTTACCTGTGTTGCTAGAGGTGCTGTGTGCTCATTGCACTTGGCAATGTGCAAAGTAATTACACTGGTGCATCAGTTTTCATGGCAATAATCTTTTTGTTAGAGAAAATTGTGCATGCTGGACTTTATAGTCTTTGACAGTTTTGGCCTGTGATCTTCCAAATAATTAATTCTTCCCGGTTAAGTAAACACTTTTGACTCTGGCTGTATAGTTGTACAGAAGTAAGGAAAGCAAAAGAATCCTTTTTTTTTTATTTTGACTTTGAAAAGTGCTGTAGGCCTTGATGATGTGTTGCCTTGGGTGATGGGCCGAAGACTGTCAGTGAGATTGTTACACACCGTCATAAGCTGAGCAGAGAATGAACTTGACAGGAATAAGAAAGTATCGTGTATGGAGTGCTGTGTATAAAGTGCAGGCAAGATGAAAATATATGATTGAATATTAGCACACTTGCAAAAATATAGATTAAAACCACTCATCTGGGATTGCAGTGGAATGAGGGCTTCTTCACTCTGACTGTTGGTTACATTCTTGGCTTCTCTGCTTAGCTGGGCAAGTAGAATTTGGCTGGTATTCAAAGCTGATCTATAGAATGTTGAACACACTTGTTGTGCAGACAGTTCTTTGCTCCCCCAAATTCAGTCAGACACTCCTCAGAAGGCTAATGCATTATCTGGTCATGTATCTATGTCTGAACAGTTGTACCATGCACATGGCAGCAACTTTTGCTAGAATTAAACTCTTCTAAGACCATTTTTAGCAAGTGACCTTTGAGGCTCTATCTCCATGAGTTTTCCTTCTCCTGGTGCACAAACTGGCCACCAGATACCTGTGCAAGACTCACCAGCTTTTGTCATCACAGGTCTAGAGGGGCAGAAATCCACTCTTTGCAGACCTTTGCAGTTCTCTTTGTATGTGACAGAAGTGAGGAAGCTCTTGCAGTCACCCCAGGATCGCCAATCTTCAGAACTGCAGATAACCATGATTTTCAAATTCTGTTGTATTTGAAACTGGGCTTCTTATTACCATACCTAAATATAGGCATCTACTTCAGAAGATATTAGCGAGGTTTCCCAGCTGGTGCTTGTGGCAAAAGTAACTTTTGCAAATGACAGAAAAGGTAAACAACATGCAACACCCGATTCTATCTAAACAATATTTATTATTAGGGAGAAAGGAAATACTTTCTGGTTTTTTTCCCCCCTCCCCTTTTCCCATTTAAAAAAAAAATTGTATTTTTTTAATCTTGCCTATTTCAGCTAGTAAAAGGTTCTAAAAACACCACATGAAATACCAAATGCACTTGAATCCTTGAGCGTGTGTATCTGTTCTTGTTAGTTCTGAATATCTTGATTTCTCTTTGGATTTTAGTGTTTGTTTGATAGTTACTCACAGGCACCTTTTGCTTAAGGTGCTCAAGAGAATCCTCTGGGTTTCCTGATGCTGCCTTTCCGTACAGAACCATCTAAGCCCTACAAATGAACAGAACTCTTAGCTTTGGAGTAGAGAAGGAACTGCATTTGTGGAACCCTGGGTGTAGCATCAGTTTGGAAACAGCCTTGCTTATTGTACCAAATCATTGGAAGCTCTGTATCTGGGAAGCACAAGGAGCTGCAATGGCTAGGTGAAAGCGAATAAAAATGAGGAGACTTGCAAACTGCTTTTGCTCCAGGGCTGGTTTTAATGAGCTTGTCCCTAATGAGTTGTCCCTGCAACTAGCTTCAGGCCTAAACAGATGAGGCAGGGGTTCTGCTAAATTTTTGATGGGATTTGCACTGGTTTTATGAGAAAGCAAGCAGTAGAGAGTGCAAAGTTGTGTCATGAATCTTTTACGAGAGTGGATTGTTGTCCGTCTTGTCAATAGGGATTGTAAGACTTGATTGCTAATAGAAGACATGCCACATGCTGCTTGTACTGACAAACTTGAATAAATGAGGAAGTGTGCATGGCAAGGGAAGATTTGGTTTGTCAGGAGCAGGGACTTGATGGCCAGTATGTGATGCTTTCTCAAAGCTACTCTCACCTTATGTTATTGATTAGTGAAGGGTGGTGGCTGCAACCAGGTGTAGTCACTCCCAGGGCCTGTGTTTGGGCACAGGCAGTCGGGCTCACATGGACCATGTTGTGTTTGTTCTAATGCAAAGATGGGTTTGTTCTAATGCAAAGATGGGTTAAAGAATTCATTCATCGTTTGATGTTGTTGTGTTCTAAGGCTTGTATTGGTAGTTTAAACATGGATTTCTCATTGTGTTCTTTTAGCAGTTTGTTGGCTCTGGAAGTAAAAATAGAACTTTGAGATTCTCTCCAATTTGAGAGATTCTTTTTGATGTTTCCATTATGTCTATTATTACTATTAAGAACTATATAAAAAAGTATTTCTTAGGTTTAACTTATCCAACAAGATTTTCCCAGCAGCTTAGGTGGTTACAAAAATGTGGTTTAACCTCCTTTATTGAATTTCACAGCAGCTTTTGACACTCAGGCTACAGTGTGAAAGTTTGCTAACTGCTTGAAACTTTTATTTCCACTGTATAAGTGTTATCTGGAAAAGCTAGGGAAAACATAACTTCTTTGAAAAGTAATGTTTCTTAGATCAATTAATGTCTTACATTGTCCCACAAGTGCTATTTGACTTCTTGTCTTTTGTATAATTTTCTTTAAAATTACATGGTGGAAGAAAGATAAATACTGCTGGGGTTTTGCAGAGTTAAACTAAAAAGTACTTGTGGGAGTAAAAATTACAATAAATAACTAAGATATAATTATTTTAAAATTATGTTACTCCAACTGATTAACAATTGCCTTACAGTTTTCTCATTTTTTCATAAGTGTAAATAGCAGAAACACATTCATCAGGTAATTCAGAGATTATCCTGTTCAATGTACATTCATGTCTCCATCGTATTTAATTGAAATGCAAAGTCATGGTAAATGAGGCCAAGACTTAATATATCATGTTTCTGTTCCTTAAAATACAACATTTTATTTTCCTGTGTTTTAATTTCATCCTTTCTTTTTTCCCTGCTGCTGCTTTTTATTTCTCCCACGCATACATTGGTTTGTTATTTTTCTCCTAATCCTCATTTATTTATTTTTATAATACTTGGTCTTTATAAGGTAAATAGAATGAGGAAACAATATGTTCACGTGAGCAAAAACTGAAGAGGTTGACTAAAATGGCTTGTCAGAAGTAGCGGGGAGGATCTCAGAACTTGGTAACACAAATGCGTGTAGTATTACAGGAGAAAAAATGAGTCAAAATACTTGTAAAGGCTGTTCTTAACTAAACCGAACTTTAATAAATGTAAATAATAGAATGACCTCCTTATGAGACATCTGGTGTGGGGTCAGCTAGAAATGACAGGTCTGTGAATCAAATGAGATTATGAGAATCAGAATCAAAATTTCAAATGATTTCATTCCAGTTTTAGCAATGTATCATGTTTTCTTTGTCGAATACCAGAGCACTCCACCCAGAATTTTTCATAGCAAAGTTCTAGTGAACTTTGTTTCATGAACTGTGTATGAAGAGTAGCAATATTTCACTCTAGGGTTTTAGTAAATGGTGAATAACTTCTGCTCTCACCATTGCATTTTAGAACTAGGTCAAAGAACAGACTTCCAAACTTGTTTTTTCTACAATTATAATTGGTCACATCATATTGCTTAACTGTTCTTCCTCAGATATCCTGAGTACTTTGCAAGTCTTCAACCTATTTTATCACAGCTCTTCCCTCCTTGCCTCCTGCTGTGTCTGCATTTGTTTTTCTTGCAGCTAGAAATTAAACCAAGCAATTTCTGCTGAATTTGCCACAGATATGTGGTTCTATAAACAGGAACAGACTTTAGGAGATGTGGAAAAAATGCTATTTTATTGATTGAGATGGATAATATAACTACTTTGACTGAAGAGAAAGTCTGCCCTTCATTTTAAAATTTAGAATTTCAGATCTGTCTCCAAATCAATGTTTGAAAAGCTTTATGGGAATAAAGTTCTCTTAAATTTTCTCTGGTTCAAAAGCGAAACAGCAGGGAGAGAGAGGTGTCATCACAGAAGCATTTAACACTCTTCAAAGGCACAAGTAAATTCTTCTAGATAAAAGAAAAACATGAAGTTAGGTTTCTGCCGGTCAGGTTGTTTCTGAAGAAGACTAAAATAACAAGCTTCTGTTGCTAATTTTGATTAATGTGATTTTTCTCGGTGATTTCAAGTGCTGCTCTTAGCCAGCCCAAAGAGCAGGATCACAAGCACGGAAGCATTCCCACATTCTCGGGGGAGCACAATGTCAGCTGCTCTGAAGGACAGGGACTGGAGCCACACTTCAAAGGAAAATAATCCTTCATTCCCGTTAGACCTACTTTTGGAGGAGTTGATTAAAGAAGAGAAGCAGTTTTGATTGTCTGCACCTTCCAGTTGTGTTGTTGCTTAATTTCACATTCTTGGATTCATAATCAGACCGTGAGAGGTTCCCCCTGCCTTCAGCAGTGCCTTTGAGTGCTTGGCAGGCCAGTTTCCAGCCCCTCACTGGGGTAGGAGCTGTTTAAGGGTTTGTGCATTTCCTGGGAGATCGGTGGGGATCCCTTTGGGGCAGATGTGTGGTGGTTCCCCCTTCCAGGATCTGGGGTCTCATCAGGAGGAATGTATGTGAAGCTTTTGTCCCTGGTGAGCTGGGGTGTACCTGATCATCTTCAGCAGCAAAACCAAGTCTTCTTGTCTCACTTAGCGGTTTTTATAAAGCCAGATTCTTAGAAGAGCTGATGATTGGCTTTTAAAAAGAAGTTTCCTTATTGCAAGGCCTCAACAGAAGCTAGAAACTAAGCTGTGTTTTTAAATTTGGCCTTTATTTTGAGAATGAATGAATGTGAATTTGCTCGTTCCCAGCTAAGACACAAAAGAGGTTTACGAAATGAAAATTTTCTTCAATCGCTTGAGTTTTTTGCATTTTGTTTTCCTTTTTGTGCCTTGTGAGAAATGACCACTCTTTGCCTTTTCCTGTTCTGTCCTGAGATGTGGTTGTCATCAGGACAGAAGCAAAAATTAGTGCTTCACATGTAGATCTGATCATTTTAGTATAGTCCTAAATTAATTTTAACAATAAAAAGAAGTCTTTCAGTTATTTACTGTATTGTGGTTGATTTAGAGGTGCAGACTGAGGCATCATTTTGCTCTCCAAAAACTAAGTGAACATAGGTTTGGTTTTTTGATGAAGTTTCTGTTCAATCAGCAGGAAAAACTTCCCATTGCCAATTCAATTTAGGGGCTGGAAAAATTACAGTACGTTCCTTCTTTTTGTGCCTTCCTGCAGTAATTTTGTAACTGTTGGCCTTTTAACTACACAAGAAGACTTCCTCTGTTCTCCTCACAGGGCAGGGTTTAAGAATAGATAGAGAGGATGCTTTCTTAGAAATACGTTAAATTGTTTTTTATGGCTTATGTAAATGCCAAATGCCTATTGTTTTACAATAATTTTTAACCTATTGGTTATCTTTCTGTCATATCTTTTTTTCCTCAATTTTAGTGTCTTTTAAATACTGAATACCTGGAGAATTTTCCTTACAATTAATTATACATATGTGTGCTAGGTTGTGTTCTAGCCTGTATTAAATGTAAAGCAGTATAACTTCAGTGAAGTCACGGAAGATTCATGTCACATGGAAAGATTTTCATGCTGTAGATTTCCATTTGTACATCTAAAATGGCTCCTGACAAACTCTTGGACTGACAACACAGAAACACTTTTTGTCTGCCAGGTAGATTGGCCCAGAGTGAATTGTTCTCCAAAGCAGCCTGGTTCAGTGTTCTCCCAGGACCTCCTTCCTTAATCCCATCACGCCATGCTCGGCTCCCGGCGCTCCTCCTGGGATATGCACAGAGGAACTGGAAATTCAGATGTGTTTTTAAATGTCTAAGGGTGTGGATAGGGGTGAGCAGCCTTCTTCAGAAGTATCAGAGCTGGTCCATTCACTGGATGGTCTGAGCAAAGCAAGAACAAAGGTAAATTTGAGCAGTCTGGATGTTCCCTGGTGACTGCTCTTTGCAGCATTATTCCTTGGAAAGTGTCCTTTTCATGAGACATCAGGGCTATCAAATAACTCAGTTATTTGAATGATAGTAAAAATGGATGTTGTGGTACTGATGATGAAATTAGGTTTATTATTAGCTAATTTTGCTTTCTTCCTTAGGAACAGGCTCACTGGGCATAACAGTGTAAGAGCGCAATATGCTCCATCACAGCCACACACAGCCTGTACCAAATCCTTATCTCTTTCAGCTGAGAGCACTGGCCAGCCCTGCTCCTCACCTCCCAATTCCCTAATCTAATCTAGCTCTGTGGGGTTTATGGGGTTCATTTAAGCAGCAGAAGCTGTGCTAGAATTGTTACATGTGCCAGCAGCGATTTGTGCCATCTGGGTACGGAAAAAAGAGGTTAGTACTACCATGGAGAAAGATCTTTATTCTATTACTAAACCAATGTAATTCAAGAGTGGCTGCAGAGCAACTGGAAACTGAGAAATGGGCAGCTCTGTAGTTCTAGTGAAATGTCAAAGTATAATGAAACAAGGGAAACGTACTGCTTCATGGTGTGAGCCAAGTTACAAGCAGGTGGCAGCAGTAAATATGTATATAAATAACAATATGGATGAAATGTCAAGGTTTCCAGCTGGCTTTGTAAAAGCATTTCAGGAATATTATACTTAGAATAACAATGCAGCGTGACCACTCAATAGAAATATGTATCATTTCAAAATGCATATATTTACATTAAGGGCTTAGGTTTTATCACGCTTAAAATCTAGATTCTGGCCAAAAACAGTGTAAGAGTTTGGGAAACCCCAAACCATGCTGTATGTTTTATGGGAGACTTGCTTCCATCTGACACCTTGTTATTTCACAGAATGAAACTTGCAGAGTTTCTACCTGTACCTTTCAAAAAGGAATGTAGACTGAGGCAATGTGTGTAAAATGTTACTGAGCTATATGTGCAGACCTGTCTGCACGCCAAGCCCATGAATTTCCATGTGATGAAAAACGCAGTCATGGCCTTTGCTGGCTTGGGACAGAAGTTCATGCACAGAGACCTTTCAAAAACCTGTCAGT
Organism: Gymnorhina tibicen; assembly: GCA_013399875.1. Taxonomy (NCBI): domain Eukaryota; kingdom Metazoa; phylum Chordata; class Aves; order Passeriformes; family Artamidae; genus Gymnorhina; species Gymnorhina tibicen. The sequence goes on from VXAZ01001300.1 coordinate 305,130, forward strand.
GCCCTCTTTAGGACACTTCAGTCTCAGGCTTAGAGGTCTACCTTCTGCTATCAATTCAATGATTTTATTAGCTTTGAGGGAAGAAGTTCTCTGTGATCAACATTATAAAAGTTTCACAATAGACAGCATCAAAGAAAAAAGAAGAAAAAGCATTCTAAAATAGATTTTTTTTTTCATATTTAACATGTGGCTATTCATACCACCTTCTCTGAAAGAGCTCTGACATGTTTCAGAAACTTTCAACTCAAATATTCCTAGTTAAGTTGCCAGCAAGTCACATATTGATTGGAAAAGTAGGTAATAATGACAGTGACCTCTTAACAAAGCCTCTAAAGCCAAATACATTAACAGTTGTTAAACAACACTTGAATTTTATTTGCTGTGTTGGTCCTTTAGAGAGCAGCATTAGCATTGCCTTGGGTTTCATCCCAGTTTCTGAAGATCAAGGAACTTCGTTTACATTCCAACATTTTGTAAATATGAGATGAACACAAATTAAACTATTTTCAATATAGTGATATTAGACTTATGTCAAGAACTAGGACATTCTACTCCAACACTATTGCCTTTATTAGCTTAAATATTTTTAAAAGACAAGTAGTGAAATTATGAAGTCCTTAGAACTAAAGACTACCAGTCCATTAACAGGAATTAGTACAGTAGGTGCTGGTAAGTTACAGACTGGGATTGTCAAAATCAACTTAAAACTGGTTACTGAGTTTTTGTCACTAAAGCAGATCTCCTTATAATGCAGAGTCACTTAAGCACATCTGTTACGTTGATGTATCACTAGTTTTATGGACCTGGATTAATTCCAGAGTAAACAGTTAGCACTCTGCTGAAAGGCTGTAAACATAGATACAAGTCATTCATCTAGAAATCCCTGAGCATAATTTGCCAACGGGCTAAGTGCCTCAAGTATTTTACCCTTTTTGATGTAGCAAGATGCTACTATTCTGCATTCTGTAATGCTGAGGGTGACAGGGGAGAGGTGGCAAGGTTTTCTCCTTTCGTTACTTACGGTTAAATTTGTCTCCCTCTAGTATTGAAGTGCTATCAGTCCTGAAGTTGTTCCAGGAGTTTATGAAGTGTTGTGAATTTGCTAACAGTGAAATCTGCAGTATTCCAAAATCAAAGTCACCCAAAGTACATGTACCCATGAGGTAGAGATCTTCTAAAACAAAGTACAATACTTCTAAAGTCCTCTTCCAAATCAAGTCTGAGTCCATAGATTGGAAGGATCACAGGGCCTAAAGCCATTAATTACATCTGACCTGTATTTAACCTGATTTTGGAGTCTTTTTAGCCATCTTGAAATCTTAGAACAATTTGGGGGTTTGAATTAAACCTTTCATGTTCCTCCCGTTTATTCCATCTTGTGGCTTTTGCTTTGGCATACCTTCCCCTTTTGGCCATGGTAATGTTAAGACAGTTATGAAGAGATTAAACTTCTCTTCAGAGATTAACTGGGAACAGGTTCAAAATTGTAAAATAACTTGTTGTTGTTATTTAATACATGCTAATCCTGAAAGTATGTCCTGAGATGTGGAAATGGCTACACAGAACTGCCATGAAGTCTTTATTAAATTGTGGTAGGTAAGATGCTTTGTTTTGTTATTTTTTCAGTGTTCTGAGATTTCATAAAACTGGGCTTGAATTCTTTTAGTACAAACGAGCCATTTTATTCGTTGCTGGTACCAATCAAATACAAGAGTGGGGAAGTCTGTCTTTCCTTTATTCAGGCCCCAAAATGATAGTAAAAAATAGAGGTGCAATAAATGGTTTCAGCAGGTCAGAGAATATAATTTACGTTACAGAACTGAGTTTTTTGTCTGATGTTAAAGAGTCATAAGAATCTTGTTTGTTTAGAAGTGTTAGAATATCAGATATGAGAGATCAACAGGTAATTACTACTGAAAAAAAAAAAGCCAAAGCCAAGTGAATTTATTGAGGAACTTATTTCAAGTAGTCCTGAATTTTAAAGGACTAAGAAATTTAAAAGACTCTAGTCTTTTACATATGGAAATAAATCCCTGAATCATCATAGAAAATGTAAATGTGGCTAAGTGGGAAAGAGAATAATTCTTAGTAGCTCTAATGGGAGGAAGAGCTTGGAAATGGTACAAATTAAGGATTCTAAGATTTAATTTCCAGGTGGCAATTTTAAGATGACAAGGAGTTGGTGTAGAAGAAAGCAAGCTCTGGTTTGTGGAGTGTCATATGGGAATTGTTCTATCTTGAGTAAATGCAAACTAAAAATTGTGGGCTCAGCCTAGCGAAAATGAGGAATGAGTTATAATTTAGGTGTAATTTTAATGGCATTTTCATCTGTTCTTAAAATAATCAGGATAAATTTATTGGGCAGCTTCCCAGCACTAAGAATCATAGAATCACTTAACTTGTATCTAGGATTTAGATCTAAATGTAACAGTGCTGATCCATGCCTAAAAAGAAGGAAAGCATGATGTCTCCTGTAGAGATCAGTTTGGGGATGTTAGGCTGGGGTAAGTGCACAGTACAGCCTTGCACCCGAGCAACGGGAAAATTCAGAAATATTTCCAGTTTAGAATCTGAATTTGGAATCTGAATCTTCTTAACGGTAGCTGGAATAAGCCTCAGAGTTTTAGGAAAGTTTGAATCATTATCTAAAGTCCAGACGTCTGTTACATTATTTGTAGTAGTTGTAGGCCATGAAATATTAAAGGAATTTTTAAGAATGAATTTATTTTTAGGATTATGCATCTTTAACATCAGTGATCATTATTTTTAATTGTCCCAGATCTTGTCTGGGAGGGTGTCTTTTGTCTTGCACTCTGAGGAGGAAGAGTTAATTTATCTTTACTGGAATTTTACCTGAGGTCTGCAAAAACTAAAATTATTCTTATCAACAAGGAATTAGTTGAATTGAAATAAATAGGCAGGTTTTACTCCAGTTCTTAAAGGATTTATGTATATATTAATCAACTGGGAGTGTCATTATCTTCCATAACTTACAAAAGATTTGCTGTAGATGTTTCTGATACAGTCCCTGCTTTTAGGCATTCAAAGGTAGCTGTACATCCTTCCAAGGCAGCTGTATATCCTACCTATGTATCATTAACATGGACAGTTAATATGCTGGGACAAAGGCAGAAATGACAGTTGAGCACTTGTGCTTTTGCCTTGGCAGATGTGGTATTTAGTGTGTAAATAATAGATAAATAGCCTGGTTATATTCAGCTGATCTATACAGCTGATCTATACTTGCTACTTCCTATTGTTCTTTTTGTAGTACATTAGAAGCTGCTTCTGGCATCTTTCAAAGTTGCCAACTGAACACAGCTACAATATAAAGTAACTGGAGTGGGATTTGTGAGTGTCATGAATTTTTATCTGTTTATATATTTTTATAACTAAGTATTAAATAAGACACTAACACTTGGAACTCAGTTGAAATGAGCGCAACGTTCAGATCAAAAGAGAAATCGCTCTCCTTAAAGGACAGGTCATTGCTTTTCCCTCAGAAGTGATCAAAGCTGGCTTCATTGAAGCAGTGGTTAAACACTGCTGCAGCATCACGGTGCTTAGGTTTCTTTTCTTTTCCACATCATTTTGCTGTACCCCCTACAAGGACAGTGAAGGACCTCCTAGAAGAAAGGACAGCATGTGTGGCAGAATTCCCCATGAGGTTCCATCACATTTGGTTTAAACATTTCGTATTCATATTGAGTCCCTTTTATGCTGGTTTTATGCTGATTATACCTAGAGGCCATTAAATGTTATCGGATACTTTACATTTGCAATTTTGAATACAATACATGGTATGAAATTCTTTTAAAGGGGGATGTTTGACATGGAGCATGAACATATTAAAGTGGATGTACTTCCAGAAACTCATAGTGGTTGAGGGCATCTTTTTTGCTCTTTTAACTCTCAAATGCTGGCTGTGGCTTATGGCTCTCAGGTGGGGAAGATGATGTAAATTTTAAATATCCATTCCTGTGACTTTGCTACTTTGAAATGCAAACCCACAGAAGTTCATACAGCTGATCATGTTTGTTTATTCAGGTAGTCCAGAATATGGTTTTAAGGACTATGCTTAGGGATCTAAATCTGGTTCCATTTTATTATAGTCCCTATAACTATTTAAGTTGACATACTGGAGGTACGAAGCTGAATAGAAAAGAGTACTGAGCAGAGTCTGAGGTGAATAAACTGGTGTGTATTTCTGAGCTTTCACTGAGGCAAGTTTTTTACCTGGTTGTAAGATAAAATTTCCTCTGTGGAGAGAGAGCAGCATGTTTTGAGTATATGTAAAAATAGAAAGAAAAGTTAAATGAGCAGCATTTTAATCTTCAGAGCACCCCAGGAGCTGTAACCTGACAACGTGCATGATGTAGGTAACCATTATAATCTTTTTCTTCAAGAAGAGTCAGGGATGTGGATCAGTTCCCAAAACAGTCTGAAGGTTCTGGAATTCTTCACTTGTTCCATGCCTTTATGACCAAGACCAGCCCTTCTTTAAAGTTAAGGAAAGAATATAGATATACCTAAATAATATATTATTTCCACATTGTTCTACAGCAGAAATGTAAAATGGCCTGAATGTTAGTTCTGTCATGTGGGGGGCACACACCTTTAGACAAGATGGTCATTGGGATGAGAATTAATATACTTATAAATCCTGTTTAGGATTTCAGAACTGCCAAAGCAGGTCCTACAGGGATAAAAACCTTGGGAAGCTGAAAATAGCATTCCACAAGGTAGCCTGTTTTAAAATGTTTTTTATAACTTTTGAAATCCTATTCTTTGATATTTAGAATACATAGAGGTTTGAACTTTTTAGAGTGCTAATGTTGCTTGTACCATATTGTCAAATGTCAAAAAAGAGAATTTCAGTTCATGTCCATAAGTGAGGATTACTGGATCTTACTTTCCCATGAGCCTGAGGAGCTGTGTAGCCTTGAACAAATCGTGAAACCTCTCCATGCTTCATTTCCCATATTTAAAATGGGTATAATATGATTTATGTTTTAAAATTTGATACTTCTCAGCAGAATTGGTACATACTCAATGGAAGCGATCAGCTCTGGGAGCCATCATTTTCAATTTGGTTGAGGAGTGGGCACAGCACCTATTTTTCCCAGCTGGCTTTGGTGTTCCTCTTGAAGCAGAGGAGTGGGACAGGCTGCTGGGAGCTGCAGGCTCCTCAGGCTCCCCAGCATGAAGCCCAGGGAGGTAGGAGGCAGTGCAGGGAGCTGTGTCTGCAGGGAAGGCAAATGCACTCCTCATGCTCTGACAGACTTTACATCACCATGAGAGCTGCCTCCTGAACAATTCAATCATTTCAGGTCTAGTGAAAGTTGAGTAAAAAAGTGGATTTTCTTTTTTTCTGGTTTGCTGTAAAATGGAGTAAATGTAGCACACTTCAACTGTCATTGAAGAGATTTTCTTGTGCTCTTCCTGTAAATGGTGGGATGGGCTTGATGGGCATTCAGAGGCCAGGAAAAACAAACATGCAAAGCAAAGGCCTACAGAAGGGAAAGCTGAACCAGAAATGCTGCACTTGTGTCCTTCTTATAAAGGAGCTGCTCTTTATAACTTTTGCAGATGCCTGTCATAATAGAAAGACATCTTTTAAAGGCAGCAGGAACCACTTAAATCATGTGCATAATTATTTCAATACAATGTTAAGCTAGTGATACAGCAGTGTTCTGTAAAGAGAACACTAATTGAGAAGCAGGTTCACTTGTCACTGTTGTGTGCAGGTTTTTCAGTTGTGAGGAAGGAAAGGATTTTATGCTTATAAGCTTTTGAAAACTTTTTTCCCACTTTAAAATTTTAAAATGACAAGCGATGTGATTATTCAAAAAATAGAGCACAGAAGTGGAATGGTGCTGTTACCACCTACAAACCTGAATCTTTGCATGATAGGTTCTATTTCACTTTTTCAGCATTTTCTCCCTTTTCCTGCTTGTTGTATGCACACCATTCCTTTGCATCAAGGATCACTAACTTTAGACCTGTCCTCAGGTGATGCCTTGCCCAGGTGTAAGAGTCCACAGCTCTCACAGGTGGAGTAATTCACACTGTGCAGACAAATAACATTGTGTCATACCAATTTTTTTTTTCTTTGACTTTGTCTTTGGAAGTGAAATATTTAGGGACTTAATTCCAATTGCATAAGGAAATGCTAGGCTGTTAAGCCTGAAATGTTTCAGACAGTTAAAAGCTGCAGTTCTGGGCCCTTTGTTTTTACCTCCATTTCCTTCCATTTTCTTCACAAAATCCCTTCATAAAGATATTTTGGAGCTCTTTCCAATATGTTTTTATTTCTCTGGTACCCTGATGCATCTCCAATTTCACCACCTTGATATTAATATGAAATTTGCAGCTGCACCCTTAAATTTCATCTCCAAAATGCCTTCCAAGTAGCAGAAATGCCAGACAAGGGAATGGTTCACTGATGGAGATACATCCTCCCTCAGTCTGAATGGTGGGACTTGGCCATTTTGGTTCATTTATCAGCTTGGTTTCTGAGATAAGAGCACCTGCCAACATCAGTGTTGATTGTTTGGTATGAAAGAAAAAGAGCCATTTCCTGAACAAAACCAGATTCAAATCATTAAATAAGTTTGCCGTACCATGTGTCAAGAAGAATTGGAGCTGCATTCAGAGAAGTGGCTCTGGTATATTGCTCTTCTCTTTCATAGAGCCACCATTTCTTGCAGTGTCTTAATAGCAAAATACACATTTATAATCTAATCCTATAAAATTTGGCAATATTTGCAATGAAATCTTAATGTGCTGCTTTTTCTTTAGGCACGTGTTGTATATAATGCATCTCTCTGCCATTCCAGGTTATTACAACAGCATAAAACTTTGACTTGGTTAACAGGGTTTCAGCCTAACCAGTTTAAAATATTTTTTTCTTAGGTTTTACTTTTTTGAAGCAGACCTAGTTTAGTCTCAGCCTCATAAATACATCAGGAAACTGTGCTGAAGTGGTAAGAAGGTAACAAGCTGTGTCTGAGAGCTCTAGGATTAAACACATCCAGCAAAAATATTTGACAGAGCCTTTGAACATCCTCTTCAACAACAAAAAGAATGAAAATATCCCATCTTCTGTACCCTGCTTTTTATCATCGTGGATACATAAAAGAATACACATTTTGCAGATGAATTGAAATAGGATCCTATGTGGCCTACCTTAAATTTAAACCAAGCTTGAAATGTATTTAGATTAGAATTGGTGACAGTATGCCAGAAACCTTGCTTACAGGTCCCCTGAAAAACAGATAATTATTTTTTATTTTTCCACACCTTTAAAGAAAAAAACCTAAGTGTCAGGTCTCACAAAAATCTACATAAGTTTGCAATCATTGCAGCATCTATTAATCTCTTGTAGACATTTAAATTCTATTTTTATTCAGAAAGAGAACTGTTTTTTAAATACTACATTTTGATGTACAGCGTGCTGATATCCTACATGATCTTTCTGGAAAACTTGTGCTTGCAGAAGGAGCAGCATGAATTCTTAACGTGTCAATGCCAGCAGGCACTGCTGGAAGAGTCACGGAACCGGGCAGCCGTGTCTGGGCCGGTCCCTGTCCCGGTCCTGCTGAGCAACAGCTCCGTGCTCCGAGAGGAGCCCGCTTTGCTTCCTCAGCCTGCAAAGAGCATTAGCAGAATGTTGTCACTACCAGCACGTTTGCGGTTGTTGTTTTACTTCTCATCTCTCGGGAGTACAGATTTCTGGGAGACCCACACGCAGAAATCTCCCTGCAGGACTGGTTTGTGCTGCAAGGGGATGTGTTCCCCAGAAGTTATTCATTCCCTCTTCACACTTCCGAGTGCCACAATGGCTAATGGCACTTCAAAAAAAAAAAACTAAAAAGCAGTATATTGGAGAATAAATACTTATTACATGAGGCAGTGACCTTTCTGAAGGGTTTGCTCTTGCAAGGAAGGACCAAGATAACCATGGACTGATCAACTGCCTCACTGCTATCATGATCACTGTCCAGATTTTTACAGTCATTTTCATACTGGCTTGAAATTGGTGCTTCCTACAACACACCCAGGGATTCCCCAGACTCAGAACCTCCAATAAGTTCTGAAGACGGAATGTTTCTAGTTGCTGAAGTAAAAATTAAAAGGAAAAGGAAATATGAAGGCTGCAGAGAAGGTGTGGAGGTAAAGATTAAGATATTATGGAATCTTTACAAATTAGGTCAGTGGATTTACAGTTTGTTTTAACTGATTTTGTTGTTGTTTATTTTAACTTAGTGGAAGTCAGGATCTGTCTTCATCAGTCTCCAGTCACTGAGTCCTACACAGTAGTTTATCTATTTTTGCTCAGTAATTAAAGAGTGCGTAAAAGGGAAGTGTTCCTCTTTAATGTACTTGACTTGTGAATAAAGATACTCCTAGGACCGTCAATGAAATGTTTAATGACAGAGTAAAATATAATTCAGGACTGTGAAACTGTCCTATTGAAAATTAAGTATTATGTAATTTTATTTATTTAATATTGAGTAGGAGAATAAAACATTGCTGAATAATATCTTGAGAGCTCCAAATCAGATATATTAAAGTCAGATAGACATTACAATAAGTCCAGATATCCTTACCTATTTATGGAGTTTACTGTGAAGCGTAGAGACAGTAAGGAATTATGCCCCAAATGTGGCCAGTTGGGAATAAGGGTGAAGATTCTGGGTTTTTTTCTATAAAGAAAAGTTGTTGTTTAATATTTATGAATGAAAGATGTCATCAAGCTCTTGATTGTAAATGGTGATTCACTGATTTTGTGTGCCCACTGGAACTACTTGAATTTCAGGTGTTTGTCAGAGCAGCTGAGCAAATCTATTTCACAAAAAATGTGGGGGATCTGTGTTGGTGTGATAAATCACATATGAGGACTCTCTGGGAAAATTGTTCTCTTTAACTTGTATCTGTCTTAGTACTTCTTTTGCTTTTATGCCTAGTCATGGGGCTTTGAGACACTTCATAAAACTTGCCATGAAGTGATCATGGGAGATCCTGCAACATCTGCTTGTGGCTTCTTCCTCCTCCATGTGTTGTTCTAAACAAAACACATTTATTTGTGTATCATTGCTTACTACTTATTGAAGTTGGGATGAGGTGCTACTGGTGCTTCTCCTAGTTTCTGCAGAATGCTCTCAAGTGAGAGTTAAAAGCATAGGACACTTTTTTTTTTTAATACTTTTTTTTAAAGCTGTTGCTGGTAACTAGCTAAAGGTTTATCCTTTAATAGTGCTTTTATGACCAGAGTATGTCATTGTCTATGAATATTCCCTAGAGAAAAACAAACAAACTATAAAATTCGGCAAAACTGTTCTTTTGATCCATGAGAAAAGTTATTATGTGGGTTTTTTTTCACGTGCATGAGTGAAAAATACTTTAGAATACATTTTCAAATTATTTAAAAGCTATCACTGGAAACAAAAAAAAGAGTGGTTCACTTCAATGTTATGATCTATATCTATTTGGATGAAAGATGTAAGACAGAAATCATTTGTTCCTGATGTCTGAAGTAGGCGTATATAATTTACTGTGAGAGATTTCATCATTCTGAGAAGAAAACTTCTGGGCTGAGAGATACCCTAAGTTTAAGCAGGATATTGCTTCATTGAAAAACAAGGATTTTTAATCATCACATATAGTAAATATTTAGTTCTTAGGCTTTATTAGGCTGCACAGAAAAGGACAAGTTAGGACCACTTGCAGATGTTCCTTAAATTTAAGTTTAAACTTAGCTGCCTACATTGTTATGGGGGAGCAGTGGTGGATCTCCACACCAAATAATGAGGATGAAGCATTTCTTATCAGTCCTTTTGCCTCCCTGGTGCTTTCTCAGTCAGGCTTTTCTTGCTGGGAAAGGCGGCCCTGTTGCTCCCAGGTAGAAGATGCCAGTGGAGCACGGGTCTGGCTGCTCCCAGGTGGAAGTGCCAGTGGAGCACGGGTCTGGCTGCTCCCAGGTGGAAGTGCCAGGGGAGCACGGGTCTGGCTGTTCCCCAGGCTCCTCTCATGGAACTGGGACCAGTAAATGACACGTTCCAGTGCTGCTCTGAATGAACCTCTCCCCTGCTGTGTGCTATTTATAATCTGCTCGGGCATGCACTCACAAATACTTTCTGTGATCTAATAACATCTATTACTGAGAGCTTAAATGATTTCAGCTGTTGAATCTGTTCACTGTTAAGCAATACTCTGCTATTAGGGTTGGCTGACTGATGTGACTGCACGACTTCCAAAATCTCATGTGGTGGCTATATTTCTCCATCAAGGTGATAGAGCCAGGGAAAACCAGCTAAAATACACAGAAAATGCATATCTGAAAACAAGAAACAATTTTGATGAAAGGCTGTTAGTGTAGAAACACTTTTTTTTTTTAAATAACTTGGTAAATACAGCTATCTTATTAATTATGATTTACTCATTAGGTTCCCAGAAGCCTTTCCTATCCTGGTGACACGGGTCAGTGTAGCTTTCTTGGCTTACTTTATATAAAGAGATAACTTGAATTCCCTGGATGAATCCTAAGTGACACTTAAAGTATTCAAAGAAGTGGGTTTTTACAGCTCAAGATGCCCTTTCTAAAGAGTTTTTCTCAGTACATTCTTAAAAGCAGTGGTTTAAACAAAAAATAATTCTGAAAAATACCCATTCAGGGCAAGTTCATCTTGCTGGGGGATGAGGTAACATTCAGCCTGTTGCTTGAAAAAGAGGGGAATGCTGAAAAATGAGTTGTTTTAACAATTCAGTTTATTAAATTAATCCCATAGTAAAACAATTGTTTCTCTTGTTCTCCTCCTTGTCCCTCTCCTGTCTGGTACAGTCCACAGCACACGGTGCCAGCAAGCTGTGTTGCCTTTCCTAACTGCACAGTCCTTTCCTCTCAGGATGGTCACGTGGCAAGGACTGTAAGTGTTTATCTAGAAATATAGCATTAAAAATGGCTTTATGTCGTTTTTTGTTTGCCCCTTTTCAGCTCTGTCTTTATAGGGAATAAACAGAGGGGAACAAGGAGAGGAGCCAGCTCCAGGTGACTGGCCAGCTGCCTGTGGATCAGCACCAGAAAGTGCTCCACAGATTGCAATCTGAAACCCATTAATATAATGGATAAAGTCTATGAAGCATTTTAAAACCTCCCTTGCCTATAGTGCTGCATTTTATAAGCTAGGTGACATCAAAAGAATTGGTTCTGGCTCAGACCAACTAATAAAAATGGATAAGGCTTATTTTTATGCTGAATATCAGTAAAAGCATGTGCAGAAGATTACATTTAACATTCTGGCTTTTACCCAGAGCACAACAAAGTCTATCTTATCCCCATCCATCAGAACAGAATTTGATAGGTTTGGAGACCCCAGATTTTCATCTCCTGTTGAAGCATGAAGCAGCAGCTTGGGCTTGCACGGAGATTGTGTGAACATGGCATAGCTCACTGTGTTATGTTTCCTTGAACACTTATAAAGAAGGTTGTCTAATTAGGCACAATATTTAAATAGGATATTCTAAATGATTGATACTTAAAGCTGATATAAAGCATTAAATGTTGTTGTTATATCTCTATATACTAGGAATAATGGAAAGAAATGGAAAGTCTGGCTGTTTCCTATGGTCAAAGGGAGAAGAGCATCTTTCAGAGCCCAGTAAAAATCCCACATAGTTGTTTTTGTGCCTATACAGCTTTAATTATTGTTAATTTTTCTAGGTACCACATGTTTATTTAAAACTGATTTTTTTGGTTCAGTAGTCCAGCCTGTACCAGCATTAGCCTCCAGATCTCAACAGCATCCTGTTTATTCTGATCTTGCTTGCCTGACTGACTCCCCAAAGATAAAATTCACTAAGTGAACTTGACAGATTCCAGGCTGTCTCCATATGGCAGGGACTGGGCTGCAGCTTCTGAAGCTGCCTGGGATTTAAAAGCTGCTCTCACCTTATTAAGATGGCAGCAGTTACATGCAAGGCAAGTTCGCAGGGGCTTGTTTTAATTCTTTTGGCTTCTGCTTGAGACCAATCCATACCATTTTTCGTGCATGTGAATTAGAACAGGACCAGAAGGATGACTTTTCTCTTCAAAACAGTGCTTACACCAGCAAGGGATCAGAACTGAAAATGAATCTATACCTCAGTCGTTGACAGTTTTTAAAGAGGAGTTTAGGCTTAGCAGGTGCTAAACGGACCAGACCACAAGAGATTTCTGAAAAAAAAGTGATGAAACAGTATTAGTTTATTTGTTCCAGGGTCTTTCTTCCCTTTTGCCTTTGTGTACTATCACTTATCTATTGTTTGGGTTTGGGCTGTTAACAAAATAGTTTAATTGTACTATATTAAAAATGTCAAACCTGTATTCTGGCAATATCAAAATATTGAGCTGAATTGCAAGGAGCATTTTTGAGAATGCAGACCAGCTGAGGATCTTTCTCTACACATTTAAATCAGTGTGGCAGACAGCCATAATCAGTCACAGAAGATGGGTTCTCTTAAACTGACCCAATACTAGTGAAAAAAAGTAGTGCTGGAAACACATAAAATATTAGTTCTTGTAATTTAAAAAAAATCTTAGTGTTTGATTCATTCTTTGATTGTAATTTTTTGAGTGGGTTCACAGGGCTAAAGTAATTTACTCTGGTAGTTTTAAGCAGACCATCCTTAAAATCACAACATTAGAGAAAAAGGAATTTAGAAAATGTAGAGAAAGTATCCTAAGTGGTTAGTGCTTGTTCTATGAAATACAGACACAGCAAAAGACAGTTCATTAAGAAATAAGTTTAAATTAATATTGTTGTATTGGGATTGATGCAGTTATATTTTTCTAAGAAAATGAAATTAGAAGTTGAGGTTTCCTTGGCTATTCCTGTTCCTGCCTGACATTGTTTCTCAGGAGCATGTGCATACCCGAATGAGAGATCAAGAATGAGTAACCTTTCTGAATTTACTTTGTCTTATCTTCTCTTCTTTTCATAGTCCCAAAAGGGACTAGAAGTGATCTGGTGTGAAATTTTCAAACAAAAAAAATTTAAAAATTAGAAAAACAACAAACTTTGGTGAGTTAAGTTTTGTATTTAAATTAAAAGTAACTGTTGACTAAGACAAGCAGTGGTGTGTCATAGTCTCTCCCTATGGATTTTGTTGTTTCTTTGAGAAATAGTGTGTGGTTTTGTTGTTTTGTTTTGGGTTTTTTTCCCAGATACTGGTTTTAAACTTGGGAGATTTGATTATATAGAGGCATTGGGGTTTTCTGGTTGTCTGTGGTTCTTGCCCTTGCATCCTTTTCATAGCAGGAAGTGAGGATCTTCACTTGGGACCCTGTAATCAAGTGCTACATTCTCCCTTTTCCAGAAGGAGCAGCTCTTGTGTAACCCCTGTTCAGCATCTTTGCAATTCCCATTTTATCTGGAGCTGTGTTAGTAAGTTTGTGAAAACTGTGATTTTTCTCTCAGACACGTTGCATGTTTAGAATCATCTGTGTCTTCTCAATGTCATTTGTAACACTTTTTATCTTCAGTTAATTTGCTTTAGCCATAGATTAGTTTGTAGCAATAACTACCTCTTTATTTGCTTTCTGAGGCATTGTTTCTTTCAGTTGTATAATGTAGACTTGTGCCAAATAAGCCCAGTGGTATTTCAGCTGGGAACAACAGCCTTTACCTCATTACTGTTTTCTCACAACATTTGTAATGCTCTTGTGGGCACATGTGTAAGAAATGTCAACTGAGTCATTATTGGGGTGGATGTTCTTACAGCAGGTGTTTTAAAGGCAAAATTTCAAGTCTCTGAACAAAAAGAGACCAAATTCCCAGTCAAGAATTTATAATAAGCAAATAGGTGAGCCCTTTCTCTTAGATCTAGTAGAGTTCTCTTTCCTGGCACCCCTCTGTCCTGCTGCACGTATATGAAGGCAGTTTGGCAGCTGAACTCAGCGCCAGGTCCAGGGTTAGTGTGTAGGGACTGCCTTTGAGAAGGAGCCTTTAATGTTGCTTTTGCATAAAAAGGCAGGTGGGTTTGATTTTTAACAATACGCCACAGTCACGGTGTTAAATCTGCTACAAAATTCAGACATCTGCCTTTTTGAGCAGCTGTAGCAGAGACATGCAGTGCCTCTTCCAGACTCAAGTTTTATTTTGCCCAAACCTATTTTAGATTTAAACCCCACAGAGGTGCCTTTTGCTTTTGTTTTTTACATGTCTTTTGTATGTCATTGATATGAATCACATGGTGCTGCAGTTGTACATCTCTTGTGTTTGTGAAGTGAGCATCTTTTCAGCATCTTTTTATTTTTAATTTTCTGTTGTATGGACTAGGCAGTAGGAATAATGCCACTGATGTGACAGTGAATTGAAATCCATTATTTGACTGAGCAATTAAATGGCTTCTCTGATAAACCTGGATGTTAATGACCATGGAATGGCATAAAATAAAATGATCAGAACAGGCAGCTCAAGCTCACTCTGTAAACATCTAGGTTGGCTGAAGTGCAGCAGTCTGTGTTTACAGCAGGGCTGGCAGAAGGAGAGATGTGGGTGTTCATCTGCACAAAGGCAAAGTCTGAGTTTAAGCTGCTCATAGAGAAATTTGAATCATTCTTGATTTCCCCCCCCCGAATCTTATGAGGTGTCTTGGCACTTAAAAGACGGCAGGGTTCCTTGGCACTTAAAAGATGACTGGGCTTGAACTGGTGCTAGCAGTGCACAGCAGAGAGAAAAAGCACCTAAGAGGTCTTCAGCACTTCCAGGTTAATCTGGAAAATGCCATCTGAACACAGCTTTGAGAGGTTTTTTAATCCTTCTAGTAAGGTGGTTTGCGTTGGTTTTTATTTTTTTGTTTGGGTTGTGTTTTGTTGTTGGGGTTTTTTTTCTAGTTTAGTTTTTATTTTTACCTGGCTGTGAATTTTTTGTGAGATAGTAAGAATAAGAAATAGAATAAGTTGGTCACTTTGGATAGTCCAGATCACCAGCTGTTTGTCACAGCACTTTTAAAGATCTGGCATATGTCATTCCCCTGCTTTTTTCCATTATGTGTTAGTTTTGGAACGTGGTAACTTTAAATAACAATTGGTTTACATTCATTTATTTAACATTGAATTGAAGTGATGTATCTTTTATGAAATAATGACATACCAAATACATATGAAAATGTAAGGAACTGTTTAGTAACACAGAACACACTGGTTTAGGTTATAGTTTACTTTATTGCCACTGTTTGTGTATGAAGTTACCTACAAACATTACTTTGGCACATAATAACGAGGAGACAGAAACATTTCTGTATTTTAGGACAGCCTAACCTGTGTCTGAATTACAAAATATAGAAGTTTTACAATAGGTATTGTTTAGGATTATTTGGAAGCTGAAGTTCATGTTTTCAGGAAAGGAGCTTTGCAAGTTATGTTAACATGTTCATTTTAGTGAAATTATTTTAGAGTTGTGCAAGTCTATATTGTTTGAGTTAGGAGAGCAACACAATGGAAATACAAGAAATACACAAACCCCTGTCGTTAATTAAAAAATTGATAGGGGGTAAATGGTAGTTGCTTTGGTAGTAGAGGAATGGTTTGCTAAATTTAGGATTAAGGAACCCAAGGATACTGACTCAGAGTGTTTGTTTCCTAGAGGAGCCGAAGCCCAGGTGGTTTGTGCTATACCAACGTGTAAAGGATGCAGAAGATGTGGAGCAGCAGAGTTGGCAGGAGCTGGTGCTGCTCTGCTGGGCATCGCTGTGCCCAGGGTGCAGTGGCAGTGCTGGCACAGTCCCAGTCTTGCCTCATGTCCCTGTCCAACACCACCTTGTCAAATACAGCACAAGAGAGTGGACCAGACTGGGAACCGATGAAAGCTGCAAGAGCCTCCCCAGAATCAGTGTGGTTGCTGGCTGATTGCATCATGCAGAGATAGGCCTGGGAACAGTCTTGACCATTTTTTCAGAAGCGGTGACAGTGTCTCATTTCCCAGCCAAGAGCATGAGTCAGGGATGCTCAGCTCAGTTTTCAAGGAAGAGGGCAGCTCCACGGACTGCTTCAAAATGTCTCTTGCTGGAAAAAATCAAGCTTTCGTGTTGGTTTCTGCAGAGGAATTTTTTCCAGGCTAGTAATCTCAGTTTGCTCTCTACCAGGCTGGTAAGGAGCTGGATTTACACATTTCTAGAGAGCAGTGCTTTAGAGACAAGTTCTGTTCACAAGAAACTGGCCCAGGTTGCCTTCTGTTTTACATTTTCACTTCAGTTTTCTGAGGAGATATTAACAAAACACTTCACTATATTTAGAATGCTAATGGCAGTCAAGTTACGTCAAAAGAGGGATCTATTATTGCATTGACAGAATGTCAGTGGCAGAAATCAGCTATAACTTGTTCTGCATGTCATTAGCTGGAAAAATCACATGCAGATTTTTAACATTGATCAAAATTCCGTTTCTCGCTGATTTTTTGCTGTGTTAGACCTAGGACAGAATAAGAAATTTTTCTTGGATGTATTTTAGTATGCAACAGAAATTGCAGTGCTCGGAGCCCATTTTTGCCCTATGATAGTTTATGCATTCATTCCTCCCTTGGAAATTATGTTTACTTAAGTTAGTGAAAGCTGGGCGAGGCCTTTTTACATTTAAAAGAGATTTCCCACATATCTCTCTTTGATTGTCATATCCTTCAGTGCACTTGTCCAAATCCTACCCACATGCCGCTATGCAGATGAGGCACTCCCACATAGGGAATGTTCTGCACAGAAATCATGGAACGCCTAAGCAGCCTTTTTTTCGTTTTAAGAAATAGACTCCTAAAAACTATTCTAAAGACAGCACAATTCTGCCCACCAGCTGAGGATAATGTAGGGGTACCTTTAAAATATATTGTTATATAAGCTGATAGAAAAAAAGAATGAAGCAAAAATGGCGAAGTTTTGCTGCAGCTTTAGAAAGTTGCCAGCTACCTGGAATAAACTAGTTCAATTCTCTTAAGCTATATTATATTTAAGTCAAAAATCTGACACATATTTAGCTGGCAAACCTCTACATCCTTGACTGAAGAAAACTGCAATGATAAGACCAGGGTAAGATGCATTTGCTCTTAATACTTTTCCGTAGCATCAGCCGTCATTCCATTGCTGACGAGGACGCTTTTCACAGGAGTAGCAAAGCTGGTGTGTTGATTGTTGTTTGATTTGCAGTTTCATACAGCTTGAATTTGCTTTGCCAGGTTAGAAAAGGGAGCTCTGCTGTGCTGGCCAGTCCCGGGGACGAGCCATGCAGCTCTTTCACACCTTCACTGCTCCCTGCACTGGGGATTCTTTCGCTGTCTTCTTATAAAATCTCTTGTCGGTTGTTCCCTTTGCAAATGCTTTTTGTGTCCTGTTTGGGGAGCAGCTTTGGTTCAGGGGCAGCTCCAGGAGCTCCTCTATGCCTGCTCACGGTGAGAGAACCGTTTAAAAGGGAATTCATAATCGCTGGGGCTTTGAGGTGGTAGATGAATGTAAAAATGTACATGCATCACAAATTGCTGTTTTCTACAAAAATTGTGTTGGCTTTTTTTTTTTTTTAAACCAACCTAAACCAGTGCTCTGGACAGAATCGAACATTGTAGCTCAAACAAATATTTTTAAAACCTTCCTTGTTCTGTTGCAATTTAGACTAAAGCAGACAATAGAAGCTGCATTCTTTTATGCGTTGTATTTTTCTTATATTTTTTCTTACTGGTCAAAATTAATAATGATAGAGTTTGCTGTTTGATTCTTCATAGTTCAGTGATTGGTTTCCATATGTTGAAATAAGTAACTATTTAAAGCCATCTGTTTCCCTTGCAAGTAAGAGTATTTTCATTAATGTTCAGCATTTAGCAGATATTTGAAAAATTAAATTCAGGCTAAGTTTGAGTTGATCTTTCTGGACATTATTCAAACAACAATGTATTGGGTAGTTAAAAAGCTATAGGGTTTTTTGATTGATAATATTTGCATTTGGCAATCACCTAACTCAGACATTAAAAATAAGTGTGACACACAAAACTGAACAAGAGAGTCTCCCCCTAATTAGCTGAGTGGGATGTAAGACATGTATAGGCCTTATTCAGGTCTTTTCCTTAAAGGTAAATTTATCTAATAAGGTGCTGGCCAAAAGCAATTTTCTATTTCCATATTATCATTGCTAAAAATTAGGAAAACATTTAGATTATCACTCAAATCAGAAATTCTGTCTCCTCCTCACTTTTGTTCACTATAATACGATTTCTCTGCTAAGTTTTGGATGCTACTGATATTCTCAGCTTGTTCCTGGGAAAAGCCATAAAATCCTGAGTCAGGTCACTTGGCAGTCAAGTGGAAGAGAAAACTGCTTTTCTGCTATATTGTATTGTTTTAAATTGCAAATGTCTTTGTATTTGCTTCAGGTTTTTGTTTCATTTTGTTTTGTTTTTAATCCTGCTGTTGCGCTCTCTGTGTTAGAATCTAAGATTTATATTTCTTTGACTGTTTAATGTTTCCTTTCATCGCCTTCATAAATAGTAATGACTAGCTTATGTATATCCAGGGAAGTAAGGCAAAAAGCCCTTGAGTGTGCCAAGTCTGAAAAAATTTAAATTAGTGTATCAAATGTTAGAAGAAGAGGAATTAAGGCTCTTATCAGCTAACCATAAGCCAAGAATCTTTTAAATTCTAACAATGGTCTGGTGGATACAGCTAAATCTGGCTTTACTTGAGAAAGACAATAGCAGGCGTGTGGTTCAAAGTAAAAGATTTCACCTTAATAAAAGCCATTTAACATATTATTCTAAATCCACAGAAAGGCAAGTTTTTATTCCAAGGTGTAGATAATTTCTGGTAGGGGAATCCCACAATTTTTAATGAACATGTTTCTCTTTCTCATTTCTAATTAGCTCCAGCACTTAGATTGCAGGATGCCAGCCTTCAACGCTGAGATTTCTGATGGTAATAAAGCACTCGAGGTGGTATTTAATTAGAGTGGTGCTAGGAAAGACCTGAGCAGGGCTGAAACACTAATCCTTTTGCATTGCCCAGTGTCCCCTTGTGGTTGTGATTGATGAGTTGATTTCTCTTTACAACTTCATTTGCATCGTGTGGCAATCCCCGCAGGCAGAGGTGCTGTGCATTTCTGGATCAGAGCTCCCCATTAGGACAAGCTAATGTGCTAAATGGGGTAGGGGTACGGTGAAGAGCTCTCCTAGCTCTTAAGCAACCTATTAAATAATGGGTTTATGGTGGGTGATGTGACTCCCCATGTAAATGCTGGTGTTTGTAATATCTTTATTTATTTTTACATTGAAAATATATATTCTACCACCCACTATCTGTTCTACCCTTTCCCTCTTCTGTTTATCTCAGTTGTTGTGTTAAAATGATCATGTCAGGTAGTGGCTTCTAATGAGGAATGGCTGTAGAGTTGGTTTTTTTTTGATTCATAGAGGTAAGATAAATCTGTCAGGATTTTCTTAAAAAATAGACGTATTTTCATCCGTCTTACTAGAACTCTTAGTTACTGAAATTCTAACTCCAGTTTGAAACTTCTGTAATGCAGAGCTGTTTCTTGTTTGCAACCAAAATATTGTAGCAGGACTATCCAAGCTCCTTAAGCTGTCAGTCTGCTTGGCCACAAAGCCAGAGCCATCAGCGCTCTGCCCCTCAGACCTGCTGTTCCTGGGAACAGTTGGGACATACTCACATCAGATGAGATCTCCATGTCATGCACCTATGAGCATTTCCAACAGTGAATTTCTGCTGGATGAGGATATTTGCTCTAGCAGCAGAGGAAGCCAGCAGTATCCTGGCCTGGGCAAGCAGGAGAGTAACCAGGAATTTGACAGAAGTGATTTTCTCCCTCTACCTGGTACTTGTTAGATTGCATCCAAGGTATTTGGCCCAGTGTGTGGCTCTCCAATACCAGAAAGAAGGTTCAGCACAGGGCCCCCAAGATGTGCCGCAGCATATGCGAAGAGGCTGAGGGAGCTGTACTTGTTCAGCCTGGAGAAGGGAAGGCTCCAGCATGACCTCATAGCTGCCTTTAAATGCTTACAAGAAGGATATCAAGAAGGAGCAAGTCTCTTCCCAGAGGTGCGTGGTGGGAGGATAAGAGACAACACGTCCAGCAAAATTGGAATAAGGTGTTATGAAGAAAACCTTTCCCCATGAGAACAGTTTTGCGTTGGAACAGGTCGTCTGGAGAGTTTGCACAGCCTTTGTCTTTAGTGCTTTGATAAAAATGGATGTAGCACAGACACGCAAATCTTTTAAAATGCTGTCTGTAGCTCCAGGCTCTCCTACCATTGCCTTGCTACCACTTCAGGGATGGGGTTGGTCCAGCTGCCACTTTCTCTCCTGTCACTTTAGTGAATGGAATTCTCTGTCACCCTTGTGTTTTTAGATCAAAGTATTATTGAACCCAAACAGAAGGGAAGAAATATTTAAATCTATGAAAAATAACAGCCTTATGTGTGTGCTTGTGTAACCTAAAGGGTTGCTATCAGTTCTGTTGAGACTTGAGGCAGATTTTTATTTTCTAGTCACTGCTAATCTCTCAGGTCAAGTATTTATTCCTTTTGCAGCCTTTCTTCTTGTGTGAGTGAATGTGTGTGTTTAACCTAGCCAAGGGTATTTGTTTTTCTGAGTTCACAGGTGCAGACTTTTTTCAAATATAGGTGTCTCTGTTCACATTTGAAAATAAATTGTCAAAGTGAATGATTCTTGCAAATAGAGTAGTTATTGCATATTTTCCTTATTACTGGTCAAGGGATATTCCTGCAGATTGTCCTTACCTTGCTTGTTTTCCATGTCTGCTGTTAAATGGAGGGAGTACCCATACAGATCATTGCAGGAATGACTGTGGAACTTCAAGAAGCTCCAGCTGGATGCTCACAGTCTCCTGGTTGAGACAGAATAAATACATTATGTGCCCAGAATTCGTCTGATTCAGTGGAGAACCAGGTTGCATACACTGAACCATTTTTAGGGTCCAAAAAGCCAAACCAGCTGATTGTGCAGATGCATGTAAGGAGCTTTCTAATATCCTCTGACCTTGCAGAGGGTGACGTGATGGGCATTGTCATTTCCTTGATGATCATCTGACTGCAAAGTGCGGCATATTCGTAAAAACTGTACACATCCCAAAATCTGATCTAACATAGTGTCTTGGGAAGTAGATTAATCTTGGCTGCATCATAACTATGCTTCTACTGCACTGTTCCTGCTCAGTTCTGGGGCTTAGAGTTAAAAAGATGGAACAATTTCTACAAAGCAAAACCACTGATATGTGAAACGAAAAATACGTTCAGCAGAGTATCTTCATGGGACGTATTTATCTCTTAAAAGTGAAATGCACCTTGTGCAGAGTGTGAAAATCGCCCGATTGCTGCCAAAGAGGTTCAGTGCTTTGCCATTTACAACAATGTGCAAGGGGTTTTATTTGAATGTAAAAGTTTGGATTCTACTAAACTTCTAATCGTGGTGAACTCGTTCAAGGGAAAGGACTTCCTTGTTTGAAACTGAGCTCTCTGTGTCTGCTGGATCTGCTTACTTCCTTGAGAACATCTAAAATTCCTCTTTTCTTCCATGGTCACTGACAAAACTGTACTTTCTGTAGACAGGCAGTTTGGTTGTCAGAGGTGATCCTGCACAATAAAGTTTTCTGGGAAGTAGAAGTTTCATACATGAAAAAAGAGATTAGTTCCAGACAATTATTTATGAATATTGGTATCTCTTCTACCACTGGTTTTCAGAGACCTGTTTTGAATCTAGTTAACCATGTTAGCTGGATTGAGTAGACTGGAAATGCAAAATGGTGTAACATACATACTTCTGAGTATCTTCACCCACTTCTGATTATTTTTTTGTTTATGGCAGTTATTTTTTCTTTTTCCTCCTGAAAGCATATATAAAAGCTAGTTTTCATCTGAATTCCATGGGGTTTTTTTTTTCCTAGGTTGCAGTTAACATAGAGCTGGCTAATGGTACATACCTGGCAAATACAGTTGTAGGGAGTTTTGTTAGGGTGGATTAATTATTCCTGTCTAATACTTAAGTAATTTGTATTTCAAAACCCAGTACTATTTGTGGATGAACGACAGGCGATTTTTAATCCTGCCTGAGATTATTCTAAAAAAAAGAACCCAAACCAAATAAACCCCCAACAACGAGAGATTATTTTAAAAACTTGCAGACGAATAAGAGAACTTGAGTGCCTGCAAGTTACAGTGTTGCTGTGGAGGTTGTCGGCATCAGAAATTTGCATTGCTGAAGGGAAAGCTTACTTCGTCTGAGCTTCTGCACAGACTGTTGGGTGCTCTGCTTTTAGTTTTAAACCATTTGTCTTTTTGTTTCGTGTAATTCTATTAAAACTCTTTTCACCTAAGACAATGGGAACAGGCTCTGTGGCTCAGGGTGTGTAGTAGCTTGCTAATTTGTTTATTTAACTGTTATTTTAACTGCAAAGGTGCAATGATGTTGCTCTTTCAGATTCACGGGATGTAAGATGATAGCAAGCAAATTCTAGCAGCAGACTGTGCTCTTAAATGTCTGGTTTATGTTTGTAAGAAACGGAAGCAAAATATAAATAGCTTAAATTGTCAAAGACCAAGAAAGAGAGAAAGTGGGATTAAGTTCAGGGTGGCTTCACCCTTGCTCTCACTTTTCTGCATAGAGCAATAGAGGTTTTTGCAATGTGCGCTGCTTGAATTGTTTGAATTAACGTCATATTCTCTGTTTAGTTGGAAATATTTTATATCATAATTTGTTTGCTTCTGAAGCGTGTGAGAGGCCTTGAGTTCAGGTTGTTTAACTGGTGTTCAATCTGTGTTACTAAAACAAAGTTAAAATAATAATTTGAAAATTTTATTTTATAATCCTTATTAGCAAACAACATATTCAGATCAATTTACTATGCTTCATAACTCTCCATTGACTTTAGTTCTTAGTTTGATACCATGAACACATATGGGTGTGTGTGACGCTAAAATTGAATTTAGCGTGCATTGCTTTTCTTAATTGATGCTGTTAGTCACTGCAGACCTCTTTACTGGAGGATTTAAATTTACATTTTGACCTTTTATTAACTGAAATTAGCTGATTTATTTTTTTTTCCTTTTTTCCTCCTACTATTCTTTAGAACTGTTGGCAGGAGACATATTAATAGCTGTAGAATTTAGGAATCTATTTTAAACATGGAATATTTTTTTTAATACATGAAGTCAGCCGAGGAGCAGTGAACCCTTTGTGGTTTTTTACACAATACCTACATGTATATATAGAAATACTATGTAAGTATACGTTAATATACTTACCCTTTCTTCAAGACCAACAAATGGGTATTTCCATAGTTGTGTCAAGTTCTAAAATATATTTTCATCCTCTGAATCATGTATCAATTAACTACAATAGTGTCTGGAATAAATGAGAGCAGTTGAAAGATTTCTTTAGATTGTACCAGTCCTGTAGCCTGATTGTGTTCGGAATAGCTCCCAATTACGTGAGATATTTTGCATCAAAGTTAAGATACATGTGGAGGTCATCCCTTGCTTTTCATTCAGTAACTTAGGCAGAATTAATGTGTTACCATGTTACCCCAAGACACCATGTCAATCAGATAACATTTTGTATCTACTGCACTCCCAGTTGCTGCAGTAAATATTAAAGGGGAGAATCAGATTGTTGTGGGTAGGTGTAGAAAGAGGAAGGAGTAAAGAAGGACAATACGAAGAAGAGGGAGGGGGGCAAAGGAAGGTTTAAAATATTCAGAAAAGTGAATCAGGGTCTGAATGAGAAGAGAGGGGAATTCACTAAAAGGCTTGGCAAAATAGACCTGACTTTGTAGAAGTGGATTGTGCCTTTTAGGCCCCTGTTTTAGATCCTGAAATCTATCCATCCAGCCTTCATCTCTTCTGAGGTGGACTGAGTCTGCCTAAGTGCATGCCTGACATGTGTCACTTAACAGTTTTGATTGCTTTCCCAGATTTAAATTCATGCTTCAAAGTTTTTGTTGTATTTAGTCTCTGGCAGCTGAGAACTGGTTTATTTCTGATGGATTATATAGCGATCATTTTTCATTGTTGTTCAGATAAGCCATTAAACATACGTAGAAAAAGTGCATTTCAGTAAAACCCCATCCAGTTCATGTATTGCACTGCTCAGACACCTTTATCAGAGCACAATCCTTCACATCCCTGATTCTAAATCTGAGGAAAATCAGCAAGCATTAGTAAGCACATAAGTTGTTTCTTTTTAAATGTGTTCTTAACACATTTAAAAGCAGATGATGATATTGCTTTACTCTCAGGAAAATTAGCAACTCTCCTTATGCCTTTTGCTGTGCCAAGGAAAATGCCTTTGCTGTTACATGGGAGAAGAACACCAGTAATTGACAGGACACATGATACTGTCACCATGAGTTCAGGCATATTTGCTGTGCATTAAAATGACAATGGAATAGATTAGTTTGAGGGTATAATATCTACCAAAATTGTTCTATACAGCTATCAGAATATTAAATAAAAGGAAAATGCTTCATAAAGTCTCATATAATCCCTCTTGGCATGGGTATTTGAGCAGGTATTCAAGTTTTTTCCTTTAAGTACGCTGATATGATTAAATTTAACTTGACACAAGTGATGGTACTATACCATGTGATTGTAATATTTAAAAGAAAACCACTTTTCTGATTGAATACCTACTCGCTATCAATTCCTGTGTAGCAGCATCTAATCTGAATTTCTTCTTCAGCTAAAATGCAAACACATTTGCTGTATTCTCCATCTCACTGGGTGCGCACTCAGCAAATGCAGAACTGCTTCAATATTTTTGGTATCTTATTTAATCTAATGTTCTACTATAAAAGCCAGCCAGTTCACATTGATTATAAACAGTTTCCAGGCTATAACTTTTCTCTCCCAAAAGTGGTGTGTGTATTTTCACTAATTCTAGAGTGTGGATGCTGTGGCTGCTGTCCAGGCCCCTGCACTGTGCACACACAAACGCTGTTGGATGTGGTTGCTGTAGATTAGCCATATGCTTCTGCTCGACATGCCAGAGCTTTTCTCAGTGCTATTTCAGTTTTGGAAATACCTCTCCTTCCGCCACCCCTTCCTTACACACAGAGGCACAAAATAAAGCTGTAAACCGGGAAAGGTAATTTTCATCCAGTCCCACAATATATACTCTTTTAAAATAATGTCTTGTTCAAAGCAATGGTTTTTAAGGCTACCAGGGTTAAGCGCCAGTAGCATAGGCAGAGAGCAGCTTTGCAGGAAGATTTACTATCATATGAATATGTTCAGTCTTGTGAAGAAGGTCCAGTAGTAAAATAAATCTCCTAAGAAGATGTTCAGGGAGAGGCCATATAGATTTGCAGATTTGAGATCAGTGTTAGTCCCTATTCTGGGGGACTGTGGAAATGAAAATACAGGGACAAGTTGGCTATTCCTTTAGTAACAGAAGCATTTTAGAGATTTAACGATGTAGAACTTACCAGTCAGAATAGTCAGTGAAAGTCTTTGCTGTGGGAACCATTAAAGGATTTTGTCCATTTTCTCCGTAACTGGAGATTCCTTGTAACACACTGTTAATGGATTTTAGTTTGTTTTAGGCAGTTGTGACATTCAGCACTGTTTAGAAATTTATTTTGTTTTGCATAAACACATCTTAGTGCTTTTTTTGTCTCCTCGATGAGAAGGTCTTTACCTTCCTTCAGTACTGTGGCTTAGGTTGCTGATGACAAACATTGTTGGATAAACAGTTCCTTGGTAATGCTACAACAGCATCTTAACATAAACATCCACTGAAGTATGCAAATGATCTCGGTGATAAACAAGCATAGCAAAGTGTGGCTGAGGCAGGAAGCCAATCTGTCTGTTCCTTGTGCCCAATGATATTTTGATTGTCATTTTAATCTTAGGAGTAAATAACATCAGCGATCATGTTCCATCATTTAATTTCAGTGCCAAAAAAATGAGCGCTGCTTTAACTGGCATCAAACAAGATGGCACTGCTGTGGTCGTTGGTCATTGCAGCTCAAGTCATCTATGTTCCGTTGTAAATAACAAAATGGTAGAAATCTTAAACAGAGACTGGAAATAGGCATTGTCTGAAAGCAATATTAAATAGTTAATGTCTAGATTTTTTTTTTTCCTGGACAAAACCTTCTTGTCACCCTTAATGTCTTTGAATTAAGAATGTCTTACTTCTAGCTAGGCTGGACAGAAAAAACTTCCCATTTTTGTCCTCAAGTACCTAAGCAATACTTCCATGCTTCTCTTTTGTTGCCAAGCCTTGACTCCACCACTTGTAAGCTCACATTTTGTGTTCATCTTCCTTAATAAACTTTCTTCATAGCCATGTAGGTCTGCTCAGTATCTTCTTTCCTAATGAAGGATTTGTTCCTGCATGCTGAAGTTCTCTTTAATCAACATCTCAATCAGGCAGCTACCTTGGACTGCTTCCTCTCCTGGGTAAACCTTAGGGAAGCATAACATTTCCCTGGATATACTGAAGTCTCTTTTTCTGAAGCCCAGTTTTATAACTCTACTGCTGATTTTCCTGGTCTCTTCCAAATTCCCAAAGTCAGTCACGTCTTTGTTTTTATGGAGCTTACCACATAAATCAAACTCTTAAATTTACCTGGTTTAAGCAAAGTAAAACAAAACAAACCAGCTTGTGTTTGATCGCCTGACACAGTTTTGCAGGAATTGTTGTCATTTAACCCGGCTTGTTCTGGCTTTCAAAGCAGCCCTGTATCCGAATAGCTGAGCAGGGATGATCTGTCAGCTTTGCTACTTAAGGCAGCTTATGGCATTGCATTTTCATTTCCCGCACTAGCTGACTGTGTTCCTTTTTTTACTCCAGGTGAGTCAAGTAATGATCTCCCGCTTGTGATACTGAGGCTTGGACCTGTATCACACATGATGGATGAACTGTGGTTATTGTGGTGCTGCCCTAGAAAATGATTCACTGTGAGGGATTATGAAGAGGAATGTCCCCTTTCTTTTATGAGGCTCCATCAGAGCTCAGCAGTGAGAGATTGTGCCCCCAGTTAAAAGAGGTCACTTAAAGTGTCCAGTTTAAAGAGGTGACATGGGCAGTTCAAACTCCCCTGGGTGCTGCTGCCCTTAGGCTTGGGAGGTGGCTTTGCTCCTTCTGGTGCAGCCTCTCCAGTGGTGCTTTTGTGAAGCACACAAAGGTCTGCAAAGGTCTCCAGTTCTGTGTTCTTGGTTCTCTGTGCGGAATCCTTGTGGCACTCTTCACTCATCCTGCCTGGTATTTGGTTTATCTATCACCATCTAATCACTAATTAGGTAGGCGTGAAACTGTGATCCCGTTTCTCTCTGGCACAAATGGCTTTCAAGAAGGTTTTGTCAGCACAGGGCTGTAGGTTCACCACTTTCTATGGCTGACAGATGTGGTAAACACGGCTCTATTCTATGGTGTGTCCATTGCAAAGCCAACTGAAACTCTGGGTGAGGTGGCATCTCTAAATGGGGAACAACTTGGTGACAACTATTAATATCAGCGAGATTAAATTGCTCCATTTAGACACTTCTAGGAACCAGCTGTATCCAGTCTCAAGCTCCTAAAAAATTCAGTCAGGTTTTTTTAGAGTAAACTGGAATTGGGGTGTTGAATTCTACTTACAACAAATCTTGAACAAATTATTTTAGCTATGTTGTAAAAACTTAGAGTTCTAGAAATGATCTGTTGAAAACCATATACCTGCAACTAGATTTGAATGCTGTTCAGTTTTCTCTGCAGACTCCAAACCTTTGCAGAGTTCAATCCTTTACCAGTAAGGTGTAATTTAGAGAAGTCTTTTGACTCAAATTCTGGAAATATTTATGCTTGTGCATGGGTTACAAGGCAGGAACTGTATCAGTGGACTCCAGAAGAAAGGGTTACAAAGCACAGTGCAGGGTTGTGTCTGGACCAGACATAGTCTTGTGACATAAGCATGGTTTGTCACTTGGGTTGGTATGTCCCATATCATCAATAAGCGTTGTAGTGTAAAAAAAAAAAAAAATTCTAAAAAAATTGGGTTTTTCAACCACTTTATTAGAAAAATAAGAAAATGGACATACTAGCTTTGTTACAATCCAGCTTCAAAAGGTGGCAGTGGTTTTCAATAAATTAATCTTTGAAATAAATTTTATTTCAGAAGAGAAAATGCAGCTAAAACTAGAAGACTTACATGGCTGTAGTTACTGTTATAGAGGTCATGCAGAAGGCAGAGAAAACGACTCCTTTCTATGGAGATGTAAGGCAGCGTTCCTCTACATATGCTGAGAATGGTAACATTTGGCAGAAAATGAAAATGTGTCATAGTTCACAGCATTAAATTAAATCATTTGTGAAACTCGTCTTGCCTGCACTATAGGAATTGCCACTTCCATACTGCTCTGGCTGTGGAATAAACAAATGAAATATATGTTTTTCTATGGAAACATCGCAAATGCATCTCAAAGAACTGTGAGACATTGTTTCTTGAGGACAGAAAGCAGGCTAGAAGTTGTAACTAGTCTATTCCTTCTCAGTAAATCTTTCATGAAGAAAGTCATCAAATAGGATAAAAGTATAAAATCCATTTTGAAGCTGTTCTGCAGCTGTTGAAACCACATGGAATCACAGAATGGTTCCGATTGAAAGGGAACTTCCCAAGCCATCTAACCCCAACATCCCTTTTAAATCTGGGGTAACTACATAGATTAGGTTGCTCAGGGGCTTTTAGCGTTCAGGTTAAAAGTCTCCAGGATGCCATAACCTCTCTGAGCAGCCTTTTCCTGTGCTTAACTTCCCTCATATTCATTATCTTCCCCTTCAGAGCTAACCAGAATTTACCTTTCAGCAATTTTTAGCTGTTGCTCCTTGTTCTGTCACTCTGTACCTGCAGGTTCTGTCTCTGTAACCTTTGGTTAAGTGGAAGAAGATGCAATTAAGTTGTCTGAGCCCTTCGTTCTGCAGGCGATGCTGAACCAGCTCCCTCAGCCTCTGTCATGTGCTCCAGCCCTGCAGCTGCCCTGGCAACCCACCACTGAACTCTCAAGCACATCTCCTGTCCTGGGGCACTCCAGACTGGTGTTCCAGATGCTCTCCCAAGTGCTGTGCAGGGAGGAATGCTCCCTTTCCTCACCTCATGGGCCACCCTTTGCTAATGCAGCCTGCAGAGCAGTTTGACTTTGCTGCCTCCGAGGCAGAGCACTGCTTTGTGTCCAGCTCTGCCCACCAGGACTCAGAGATCCTTTTCTGCAGAGCTGCTGTCTGGCTAGGCACTCAGAGCATGGGCCAGGGCGAGGGATTATCCTGTCCCAAGAACAGGACTTTGGCCAGGTTCTTGTCAACCCACTCCTGTAGCTTCTGCAGAGCCCCATAACTGCTCGCTGCTTGCTGTCACGTGTGAATTTGCATTCTGACACTTCATATATGTCTTTTATGAAGATGTTCAACAGTTCTGGACCTGGTCTTGATGCCCAAGGGCTGGAACTCATAGCTGACTGAGTTAAACTTCTAAAGATTGACTGCCACCCCCTTTAAAAGCCACTATTCCAGCTGGCTTTTCATGCACCTTTTATGTTAACAACCCAATCCTTTATTTTTGCCCTCCCTCCCCACTATTTGGGTACAAGGGTGCTGCATCATCCTCAGTATGCTCTCGTAAAGGTGTAAAACAAATGAGTTGTAGTTTCCTATACTGACTTGTGGATGACAAGCTCCTTTTATACTTTTTTTTAAAAAGTGTTTTAAGGATCAATTCTCATTGTAGATATACCCGAGTTCTTCAGAGTGGCTGGTTATATGGCTATTGAGGCCGTTTTGGGGAGCTGTATTTTTCAAATGTGATGAAAAAATTTTTCCAAGGGAAGTATTTCCAACATTAAGCTGCCATTGAAAAGACCTTAAGAGTCGAAGTTGGAGAAAGTGAGGGAGAAGCAGAAAACTTAAAAAGAGAGATTTAGGTGTTAATGTGGAAGCAAAACAAATCAGTGTGACAAAATCATGTCCACTTGGGCCATTGGAAATAGCAGGAGAAAGAATTGCCATGTAGGATAAGGAAAGCTCTGGTAATAACTGACAGCATCATAAAGGCAGTCAAAAATTCCAGCAGTTGGAAAGAGTGAAGGTGTTGGAGGGAAGGCTTTCTCTGTGTGTCCACAGTATTATGTACTCTTGAATTCAGGCAGAAATTCAGACTAAGTTTTGGCAAGTTGTATGCTGCTTTCGGTTAAATGTAAGTAAATGTCCTTTGCAGGCTGTTGGGATGTTTCAGTTGCTGGTCTGTTCCAGACCTCAGGCACCGACACAAAGTGAACATGTCATTATCAAACATATATGCAGCAGTAGCAAGAGCACAGACTTCTATTGGAATACAGTATGTTACACGTGAAAGAGACCAAAAGTAAATGTCCCTCTGCAATGGGAGAAAAGAAATGGTACTTTCCTGCTAAGGTAGTAAAGAAATTCTCTTTTGCTTACTTAGTGTTATCCTTTCCCCCTCTGCTCTCTGAAAAAAGTTATTCTGCATTATCTTTCTTACTTTTGAAAACTGAATTTGGCTTTGTCCTGAACCTTCCAAAAAAGAGAGGTGGCTGGAGAATTCATTTTGTGTGATTGCAGAAGCAAATGATGCGAGTCAAGTGGCCTGGTCAGATAATTAAGCTACAACAGAGAAAGCTTGCGGAGTCAGTCAGTTGTGATTATCAGTCCAGTGTGGTTGGATGTCTGATTCCTTCTGAAAAGTCTGAAGTGGCTGCTTTTATTATCATTAATTGGGGAGTGCCAGCAACAAATCTGGAAGAATTACACTGCCACTTTAAAGAATTCCAATATATTTCAGTTGGAATATGAGTTTAATGATGAATTGATGACTGTTTGTTGCTCTGTCCACCCCTTAGAATTGGAAGGTTTGTTAGAATAATTCCAGTGTTACGTGTCTGCCCTGCTTCTGAACCCTGATGTCTGTAGGCAGTCTGCAACAGAGTGGCAATAAATGTGTATTCTTTGGGGCTGTCTGAATCTTTTTAGGCTGTTTTTTTTTTATTATTTTCTTTATTTCTTTAGATAGAAGTTCAATCATTTTGAAGCTATCTCTAGAGCATCTAGGAAAGTCCCTTTAACAGTGAAGCATAAGGTTGCTTAAAGTGCCTCACAGAACTAAACCTTGGAAGCATTTCTGAAATATTTCCCCTGCTAAGCAAGAGGGATGTCATGAAATGAAACAAAAAAGGAAACAATATTTCATTTGAATGGGAGGATAAAGTACGTTTAATCTAAACCAGGCTAGTTCAATATCGACGGTTTGCTTGTGGCATTCAGCAATTTTAAAATAGGAACCTTGCTGGTATTAACTCTGCCACATGGAGGAGGAATTAATCCCATGGAAATGCACATGAGTAGCTGGACATCGTAGCTATCACACTTCCAGAGCCCTGGAAGTTTAGGGTGTTTTGGAACTTTGAATACAGCCGCGTTAATTTTAAAACAAAAACCTTCAGCTTCCGGCAACTTCCATAGTAGCATTTCCAATGTTTTTCAAACAGCTATGAATGTAGTCAAGCTGTGTATTTTCTCCTTCTCTGTGTAATCATCTGCTCAGTGGTGCACTCCATGAGCAGTAGCAGGAGCCAGAGGAGTGGCCTGCTGTGATTGATGGGGCGAGGCCCGGCACGCCGAAGGAGCCCATCTGGATCAGGTTTTGGGAGCAGTCAGATGTTGCGAGGGAGGTCAGCGAGCCCTGCGTCGGCTGCCCTGCCTCAGCACCCCGGTCCCCCACACTCCTGCGCTCCCGCGGCGCTCGCTCGCCCTCGGCCAGCGCTGATGCTCGCTCTGGGCAGAGGCTGCGTGGCCTGGGACCAGAGCAGCTGCTAAATTTATGGAGAATAAAGGCAGCACGATGGTACAGCAGGTATTTTCAGTTTTATTTGCACTTGAAACTCTTGATTTTTAGTCAAGCCAGGGCAGTTCTTATAACCAGCTGCACCACTGCATGCAGGACTTCCTAACCCATGTTTTGTTGCTTAAGTCTGAAGGAGGGCAAGCTACGGGGGATGGTGTGCTTGATAGATGTAACTGAGCCCTTCTCAGAACCAGCAGGTTTGCAGAGAAATGTTGCATTTTTCTTCTTTGTTTCCGTGCCCTAAGGATAAGATGCAGTTTGGCTCATCTAACTACAGTACAGGAGGCTTTCGCTAAATGTGAAATATCTCTTGCCAAAGAAACAAAATGAACCAAACAGAAAATAGAGCAAAACAAACAATAAACTGTGAGTTCGACTTCAAAATGCAGGCAAGCAGAAAGGTTTTCATTGAACACATTTTTATGCTGCAAATGTGTTTTTTAAAAAAGGAACACTGCATAAGTAATGTTTTCTGTGCTCTCTCCTTTGTGTACAAACATAACAAGCTTGCTTTATTATGTTTTGACACTTTTTATACATTTCTTAATTATGAAATTCTTTCAGAGTAGATGCTGAAAAGGCATCTGAGACAGTAGGAGCAGTTTAAATTCTAAGCTTTGCTTCAAATGGAGTAATACGGATGAAATAGGAGAGCCTTCACTTACCTACATCATCGGAATCCTTTTTTCTTGGTTCTTTAGAGTTCAGCATTTAACCAGAAAGCAATAAATTTGATTTTATACACTGCCACGTAAAGCATATTTTTCAGTTGAAATGTGGTTTTCATTAAGACTCGGGCCAGAGCATTTAGCAGAGCCTGACTGTCTGCCATCCTTTGTTCTCCTTGCTGTTGCCAACAACCACTTTTTTAAAAAACCATGCACAAAGTGAGCATTAAGGAGTCATTTAATCTTAAAGATACTTGGAACTGAGTCTGGAGGGACAACTTCTGTTTAGCCTCTCCTGCCTAGGTGGTATTCAGCCATGCCTGTGTACTGTCATACACAGCTTTGAAATTACTCTAGTACCTGAGTTCATAGGCTAATTTAGGATCAATATTTCTTGTTGCTTTTAGGGCCATTTCATATTTTCAACTTAATGCATTAGAGCTTATTATTTCTTTTATACATTTCAGTTCACCTTATTTTAAATAGCACAATAAAGGAACATTTTAGGTGATTTTATTTAAAGAATTTTTGGTTCCTTAAAATTTATTCAGGTGTATCTGACTGTTGTGTAGTGTGGGGTTTCCATCAACCACATGTATATACAAATGTGTGATAGCTGACACTTCATTGTTCTTGATGTAAATTAGTATTTTGAACAATAAGCTTTGGCTATTATTAGCCAAGTAAATAGTACAGAACTTATTTACACAGACATGCTTTTATATTACATTGTAATACTGTGTCTGTTGAATTAATTATGAATAATAAATTCACACTAATTTTAAAGGTTAGGAAAGGCTTCAGTAGTCACTTATTTTAAGGGATGAACATCTCAGATTTATTGTCACTATCATTTTAAACTTAGGGCCTGCAGTCCAGGTGCAAGTTTTAATTTCTTTAATGTCCCCTGTCTTCCAACAATTTAATGAACCTGCAGAGCTGCACTGATAATCTTGTGTGTCAGTTTTCTGCTCTAAGCCTACTGGGGTTGGTTTCTTTAATGACAAGGCTGGAAACCTCTGAATATGTACAAATGAGTAAAGAAAAAAAAAACAAAAAAAAACCAAACAAACCCCTGACCTTTCATTGTTTACTTATTAACGAGGTCTCAGTTATAAATATGTGAGCCAGACCTCAGGTGAACAAGTCTAATGAAAGAGGTAGAAGAGTCTCAACATTTTACAGGTTCTGAAATAGCCAGTGCAATTTGCCATTTCATGATAAATCTAAAAAGTTTGGAGTTGCTGGTAAAAATAATAGAAAAGTTCAACCCTCTTAATTAAATATGAGCTGTAATTAGCACTAGGTGTGGATTCTTTGAATATTAATTAGGGTCCTCATGGAACTGCTGTCAAGGTTAATGAGAAACAGTGGGGTCTCAACAACATCTGGTTTAGGACTGGAGGTGGTACAAAACCCTTTAGATCGAATGCACCTGGACATTAGCCCTTGGTCCCTCTGTTGCCGTTGCTGTTCTTTTTTAACAGCTGCTGACTCCAGTGCCATGTTTAGCATCTGACAGGAAGGAATCGCTTAAGGACCAGCACTAACCAGCTCCTGTGTTTCAAAACCAGCACAGTGAAAATGCTCATAGAGGCAGAATCTGGATTTGCTTTTGTTCATTCTTACCCCTTACTCAAGTCCCTCCTGAAACAGCTGATTAAAAAATTTAAGGTCGGCTGCCTCCCACACAAGTTTTAAAAATACGTCTTTAACATTTAATGAATGTCTCTGCTGTAATCCAGCCATTCCTGGGTTTTGCTTCATCTGGATTTCAATTTTTTTTAATAGTGAAAATATTAGGTAAAAGAAATAAGAAAGGAACAAAAAAAGGAACATTTTAATTTAGAGAGTAAAAGTATACGTTTACAAGAGTTTTTAACCTCCACAGAAATTTATCAGGGCCAGTTTCAGTGCAGCATTAACCTTGCAATAATTGCAGATTTGCAAACAAATCTTAGTGACTTAACCCTGTGAAGTCAGTAAATGACACTGGTTTTGTGCTAAAGATGGTTGCATGAAGCAATGGAAACCACCTGCGCAAGGCCATGCACTAAACCAGCAGCAAAGATGGGGTTAAAATTGGAGAGGGTTTGATTGCTGATATAAAGTTCTAATTTTTTAAGACACACTGAGTGCCTTTTACAAAGGAAAATTCAGTTTTCTCTTTTAAGCCTTTCAAGTACCAAGACTTACTCCTGTGAGAATTCTTAAAAGCTCTTGAGTTTAGGACTAGTTCAGGTCACAGAACTGATGTCTGAATTAGTTGAAATTGGCTGGAATGCCCTTAAGTACAAAGTGCAGAAGAATGTCTTTTATTCATTCATCCAGCCTGTTTTAAAATTAGGAAATCAAGGGCTGATGAGTACAAATAAAATCCCTGCAATAGTCTTGAGTAGGTACTTGCACATGCTTTGGTGGGAGAATGATGGAGTAGTTCAAAAGATAATTAAATTTTAACTTAAATGTGCATTTTTACATTGCTTGCTATTTAGAGTGATAATTTTATCTTGTAAATTAGTTTATCTGAGGTTGGGATAGTCCCTGCATTAATGGCCTCTAGTGCTGTCTCAGGCAAAATCACGTTTTGGACATTTTGTATATAGGTTCAGAAAGATTGTAGTGTACATTTCCTCCTCTAGAATTACTGCTTTTGGTGTGAGCAAAGCGTTTAGTCACAAGTTTTCTAATTGATAAATTAACAGCCTCAGCTATTCTTTATTCTATCAAATGGAAATATGGGTCTCTCTAGAAAGACGTGAGGATAGTGTTTTTAATGCTATAGGCTAATTGTGATATGGAAATGAAATACTGTTGTCTTCAAATGTAAAACCTTTTAAACTCTTAAATCTATTTCTTTTGACATAGAATTTTTCTTTTATGTTATTTAAGGTTTTGAACTGATTCAAATATTTAATATTTTGACTGGATCTTATTATTATTTTGCATTTGTGGCATGCAATTGCTCAATGCAGAGTACCTCAAAGTATTCTGAATATCTCAGGGAATAATTTCATATCAGTATTTTTAGTGTTTGTTAACAGTATGCACCCAAATCCTGCCCTGTGTGTAGGTTGCATATATTGTGTTGTGCAAATGGTAAGTCAGCTGAGCTCATCAGAGCTCTGTGCTGGCAGTTGTGCTCAGGAGCCTTTGGAATAAACGGGCTTTGTCCCTCTTCCTTGTCTCAGTTGAGGCATCATTAGTGCAGGCAGATTTCCCTGACCTTTCCCGGTTAAGGAATAGTCTACAATTATCCCACGAGCAGCAGATTTGTTTGTCTAATTATAATAATATTTAATAGGGTTAGCAAAATGCATTTAATACAGATAAGAAATTTCTCCTCAAGAAACAACCACTGTGCCCTTTTCGGGCCAGGATGCTCTCATCACTCTGCATTATGGGTGCAGGACCTTTGCTTATTTTATCTCACCCCACGTTTCTTCCTTTTTTTATTATTTTTTTTTCCCTTTGATTTTCACAGGGTAATCAGGAAGCTACAGCACCTCCTGACACAATGGCACAGCCTTATGCCTCAGCCCAGTTCGCTCCACCTCAGAACGGTATCCCTGCAGAATACACAGCCCCACATCCGCATCCAGCTCCAGACTACACAGGCCAAACCACTGTTCCAGAGCACACGTTAAACATGTACCCTCCTGCTCAGACACACTCCGAACAGAGTGCAGCTGACACAAATGCACAAACTGTCTCCGGCACAGCCACAGTAAGTCAAGGTTACAGCTCTTTCTAAAGCTCTGTGTTTCGTGTGTGTTTATCAATAATAGCTTTTCCTAGGTCGCGCTTGGCGCTCTTCATTTGCGTTAGGCTTAGTCACCGTGTTAAGGTAGAAAGTCTGTCAAAGTTTGCTGTTGAACCTGGAGAATGTGTTTTCATTGGTTTTGGAGCTTCTTAATAAGTGTTGGAGCTTTGGAGTTTCATTTTCAACAGTTTTAGACAAAGTGATTAATAGCCAGCCTATGAATCATAGCATAAATTTTAATTAAGTCCAATATGGAAAAACATTTCAAATGAGTGTTTTTAGGCATTCATTTGCGGGGCCAATGAAAGCAACCAAAAAACCCAAACCAGATTTATTTGATTATTTTTAATGACCTCTGTGTTTTCGACACAAGTAGTTTTAATAAAGTATTAATTTAATGATCCTGTACAAAATTTGCTGCGTGAGTTAGTATTGTGAAGACCATGTCTGCAATATTGTATTTTCTAGAGAGCTTGTTTGTGCAGCCATTACCCAAGTTGTGTGTGGATCTGTGCTAAACAGAGCAGAAATGATAGACTTTCCTTTTATTTGATTTATATGTGAAGTTCTGAAGTGTCATGAATTATGCAAGAGACTCCTTGGATGGCTCTACCTTGTAATTTAAGTCACAAATTTCACACATTGATAGTTTAGTGTTTCTGTCTTAATTCTAGAGTGGGACCCAATATATCCAGTGCCAAGAGCTGGCAGATTTCTGAGCCATCAACCAACCCCACTGTGTTACATGTGCAGGATGGAGCACAGAACAGGCAGTGCTTGAAACATCTCTCCTGGCTGTCCTCATCTTTGCCTCAGCCGTGCTCTGGGCCTCAGCTTACCTCTTCTTCCTTCCTGGCTCACATCCAGCCTAAAAGGTTTCATGCATTAGGGCAAGAGGAAAGGGAAAACACAATCGCTTAAATGAGCTCTGCAAATTTATGTTTATTGCCATCCCACTAATTGCTTTATGTGGGTATGACCAAGAAAGTAAAGCAAGAGGAAAGGCACTGAAGAAATTTCCATGCTATTATCATGGAGAAATCCTTGTGAATTAATTACACATTTTTGTGGTTTATGCAGTAAAATGTTCTGGTCTTTTTATTTTTAACTTGGTGACTTTTTATTGCCCCGAGTTGCCCTTTTCTCCAGTATTGGGAGGAAGTTTAAATTGAAGAGCATCCTATTTGTTTGTATCTCATAGCATTCTTTGCAGCTCTGCTGTGTCCCTGCTTATCCATCTCTTCGCTAAGTTAAATTCCTGGTTCTTTCCAGCTTTTAAGATTTGCTTCCATAATCATTTTTGATTGCTGTCCAAGTCTTGTCAAATACCGCTGTCATTGGTGTAGAGCAGGAACCTTAAGCTGAACAGATACTCCAGAAGAGATTGGATATTGACTAAAAAGATAGTCTTTCCTACTGTCCCTTTTTTGCTTTTTTTATATTCTCTGATTCTGCTTGGTTTTTGTGACCACTGCTGCAACCTGAACAATCCACTGTGATGCCCAGCTCAGCCTTTTCATGTTTTGAAACTGTTTCTGTTCAGTCCTGAAGTAAAATACTGACAGTGCTAAAATCAATGGTAAAAACCTGTCGATGGGAGTGGGACAGGACCTCATCCCTCATCATTTATTGCTTTCAATTGATTGTGTTTCCTCACTCCGCTTCGATTTTTCAGTTTGAAGAAATGTCAGTCACTTTTTCAGAGAAGTCAGGGATGTGTTTTCCCAACATTTTCCATAGCAAAGGCTGGTGAAAAGACATAGTTTGGATTGTCTGCAATGCCCTTATCTTCTTCAAGTGCTCTATTCAATCCCAGCTCTAGCAAATCCAATGATTCCCTGCAAAGTTTCCTGCTTCTGATATGCAAATAGGCTTTATTGTTATTTGGTTTTGTGTCCTTTGCTATCTGCTCTTACTTGCTTTTTGCCTTCCTAATATCCAACTTGTATTTTACCTGTCAGACACCTTTTCCCTTCTTTTTCCCCTTGGAGTGAATTTCCATTCTCTACAGGATAGCACTTCAATTCCACTAACCTGTTATATTCAGGGAATATGGTATAGTTATTTGCTCTTTTTATTGTGGATCCTTTCCTTGCATTCTGGTTTCCTTTCTTACAGAGGAATGGACAGAACATTTTGAAGTAGCTCCCATGCTGTTTATAAAGAATTAGATTTCCTTCCTTTTGACTTTAGGCTCTATTTGAGAAAGTTTTAGTATGGTTTGGTTTTTAAAAAGATATTTTTTTCTAAATTGCAGTGTTATATTGAAAGTTGTGGATGCTCTCCCTCAAGAACAGTGCAATGAATAGGCAGGTTTTCAAGAAGTGTGTTTATCTGTGGATCTGCACTGACATTTAACACATTGCTCACCAGTTAGGTTTACAAATGTACAGACAAATACTGTTTTCACAATTTAATTACAGGTACCTAGATTTAAAATCTGTTATGCTGGGTGTCATTAGCCATTGCTCTTGGCAAACTATGGAGACTTTATAAATAGATATATGCAGATGGATCCCAGGCAGATTTAACATGGACTTTGTAATATTATGAGAGTCCAGCTGTGTACATCTCTCTGTAGGTTTCATAATATAAGCTTTATTATGAAAGAGAGCTTCAATAGCACTGTGTCAACATTGTACCTCCACGTGGTCTTTATTGTTGAAGGAGAAAAATTATGTTTCTTTCTAATTCCTGCTAGCTTTGAGAATAGTTGATTTCCAGTCAACGAGTTTCAAGTGGAACTGGTGTGGGGATATAGTGGCATTTGTTTGGTAGGTCCCAATGTTTTTACTTGGTTTCCTTTCAGTAAGGTGTTTATGACATGCATTTGAAAGAAGAATAATCAACTGGCCAATCATTCACGAAAGAATGCTGTTGTGATTAATGTAGATCAGACAAGCTGTTGGAGGCAAGACCAGTTTTGGAATTTTCTTACAAATTTATGTGCATGTGAAGCTGGATACACCATTAAAAATGGATCTTAAAATTTTGCAATGTGAACCTGAAAAACTGCAGGGTAATTGTCTAAATTGCAGAATTACTACCAGAAGTGACTTAATCTGCTCCATGAAGGACTGAATCCATGCTGAGGCGAGATGCATCCCGGGCTTTCTCTGAGCATTCCAGGTTCTTCTTGTCTGAACGAATCATACACTGATGCTGGAGCTCACGCTGGGCCTAGTGCCACCCAGTAAAGATAGAAATAATAAAAATAAACTGGTTCTGTGCAATTTCTCTTGAATCCTTAATTGCAACACAAGGTGTGATCCCGGCCCAGCTGGATCCCCTGCCAGGATCCCCATTTGCCACAAACCGAACAAAATTCCAGTCATCGGTTTTATTACAGGTTTGCAATTTTGTGCAGAGTGCTCTTGTGATTCATGTTCAAAAATACTTCACCTACTCTTGGACATGCTCTTGTACTTCTAGAAAGTGTCTTTCTCAGTGATCAGTTTTAATCTATTTAGATAAAATAGTGTAGCATGGTATTCTGTCAGAGTAAGTGCTGGAACAAGAGGTACTTGGATTGTATGTGCAAGGATTGCTAACTCTCATTGTGATGCTCTGAAATAGGAGAAGAGGGACAGGATGAAAGGGTAGTAAATGATTAAAGACAGGATGACTTAGCTGAAATGATATAAAATCATTGGTAGGTAATAAAATGCTGTCAAAAGTTACTTTGAGTCTTCCCTGAGCATCTCTGTTTTTCATCTTTGTGGATCCATATGTTTGTTAACTTTGAGTAAGGAAGAAGTGCATCTGAGTATATGCAAAATCAGTAATCAACCAGCAGTGGGTTATTTAAGTGCTGGTAGACTTCTGGAGTTGCAAAGCATCAAATATGCTTTAAGGCATTAACAAAAATAGTAAATGGCTTCTTCCTAGAAGGTTGGATCAATAAAAAGTATGTTACAAAGTTATGCTAAAAGTAACATGTCTGATGACTTCGTAGAGTGGTTTAGAGCATTACATTAAATAGTTATCTGTATTAAAGTATTTTTAAGTAAGACATTTAATCATTTTATGAAATCACCCTTTACCTGTGTACATATATAGATGTAATCCCATTGTACATAAAGAGTTCTGAGTAAAACTTGTGCAGTTTTTGCCTGTGGTTTTCCTGCACAACTTCTGTTGATGACAGCAGGACGTGTGTGTAAATAAAAAGGGCATTTTATTAGCTGGGCATGTGTAAGGGAGCAGGTAATAGTAAAGTAAATGTTTCTCTAATGTTTCCTGTTCTAAATGTATTATACTAATAATGGAAGTAACTCATGGTGTGCTAAGAGCTGAGGTTGCAGTAATGCTCTGTGTTTTATGTGTGTATATAAAAAATATGCTGCTCTAAACTTAATTCTACTTTTGCATAAAACTTGAGATCATTGTGCAGTCTCTCTGTTTTGGACTGAGACTTCACCAGGCTTCAGAAGCTGAAAAGATGTGTGATAAGTTGTGTGTTTGGAAGGAGACCTTGAGGGAAAAGGCAGTTTACTTGGAGGAGTGATCCATGCATGGTGCTTTTCTGTCTGAAGTGTTTGGCATCAGCACCCAGCATGGCATTATGGGTTGCAGTGCTGTTCAAGCCCTGTAGAGGATGTGCAGTGCAGAGGTGTGGGTTGTCTCTGGCCTGGGAAGATGATAAGGTATTTTCCTCCTAACTTCACTGTTAGAACTAAATTTCGTCTTGGTTACTACCAAAATTCCTCTTGTGGCATCCACTGAACCTGATACTTCTGTGTGAAAATAATTGATATGTTAGATATTATGTCTGTTGTTCCAGCTGCCTTGCTTAACCTTGAGATGTTGTGTATGCTTTGGGATCTAATGGCCTGTAAGTTTGATGCTTTCTTTCCTTGGTGTTAATTTGTCCAGGTTTGTGTCTTTTTTAGGCATGTTGCAGAGGCCATCTCTTCATCTGAGGATTTGTGATGGCTTAGTGATGCTCTGGGCTGCAAAATTATTTACCATGTTGAACTCTGTTGTTTTGGGGAAGTGAGATATGTACAACCTTTGTTGACATTTTTGGGGTTTAGTGTACCAATTACTGTGTTGTGCTTATTAATTTGGGTAAGAAAGCTGGGAGTAGGAAGCCTTTAGAGTGAAGCGCTTTAGTGTCTTGTCTAAGCCTGCAGGTGAGTAGATTATTACTGCCGTTTTCTGCAGCATATTTCTGGTGTTTATTAGCTCTTTTTCCTGCTCTGTCCTTTATGTAAGTTATTGGTATAAGTGATTTCCCCCTCCCCCCCCCCCCNCCCCCCCCCCAAGTTTCTTTCTTTCCTCCCTTGGTTCATCTCCTCCTTCTCTCCTACTATTTCATTCATGACCTCTCCATCTCCTGGGGGTGTGGGCTACATTAGCTGAGCTGCTTCATGCAGTTCTATTTCACATTAAACAGTGTGCTGTATCCTACCTGGTGTCCAGGTGTCCATCAGCTGCTCTTACAGCAGTGTGTCACTGAGGCAGAAATGTTCAAACCCAAGTTCTCTGTACTGTGCTGGCTCATTGTGTAACCGCAGCTGTGCTCGGGAGCCTCGAGCTGAACTTGTTTGGAGTCCAACCTGCCAAGTGTCTGCAGAGTGGGTGGGACACTTCTCAGTGCTGCTGAGCTCAGCTGCTGTTACCCCCTGTGTTGGTTTGAAAACGAACCAGTGGGAGANTCTCTCCTCTGGAGAGGTTTCCATAGGGTACCTGGAGTTGTCTCCTGTGGCTTGGGGAGGAGTGGCTCACTTACTTCTCTGTGTAATTCTGGCTGGCAAGGAGCAGAGCAGAGTTCCAGGGCAGAAAACCACGCCAATTCCTTCTCTAAAGGATGGCACTGTGGTCCCCCTGCAAAGGAACTGGAATTTTCACCACAAAGCAGTTGTCTTGTAAGTCAGATTTCCCCATGGACACTTTTTATTGCCAACTGGTATCAATGACCCAGTTTTTATTCTATTTCAAAGCCATATTTTTGTCTCTAGATGTTTGCCACCAGTATGCTAGATAGCTGATAATGCTTTGACAACTCTTACAGCAGTGTTTATTCATCTAAATCATACCCTGCTGGCAGAGGCTATTGTATCAGCATGGTGTGCTATTTCATTTATACTACCTATTATATCTGGTCCCAACTGCTCCTTGAAGGAAATATTTCAAGGAGCTTATTTTGAGACCCTGAGTGCTTCAGAGCTGCAGAAGCAAGGAACCTGGTCCAGCTCCTGCTCCATAGTGAAGAGATCAAAACTGACATCCCAAATAGATAACATAATCTTGTGCTGGGCTGGTGAGGCACAGTAATGGCTTGTGATCATAGGCATTATTGCTTCTAAGAGGCTTCCTTGCTGAGAGCCCTGCGTGCCAGCTTTGCAACTGTGCCCCACGTGTGCTCCTCTGCTTATGCTAAGGAATAGCAGGAACACACTGCTCAGTTCAGCCCCTCTGCGTGTCAGTGCCAGCTCTAAAATAGATTCTCCTCGAGGATACACAGAACCTGACACTGTTTCCTACGATGCTGTTTATGGAGCGCCTGTTTGTGTTTCGTTGTTTTGGCTGGGAAGAAGATAAATAACCACCCTCTTTTTCCTGTGTTGCTGAATGAACTTGGGCTTTGTGATTCTGTGAGTGGGTATGTGGCGTGAGGACAGCAGCCTTATCCTGCCAGCTCTTCTGAGATCCCAGTGCCTGATCTTTGTGATTTAGGTATCACCTCAGTTTCTTTTACCTTTTGATTCTCATAGCAAGAAAAGGTTGAAAATATGATGTGGAAATAGAAGACAAAAAAGATTATTCTGGTTTTGTGGGGTTTTTTAGATATTGCGATTTTAACTTCCTTCCCTAATTTTTGCGTGCTTGAACTTGGTGAAATGTTAAAGCTGAAGCTCCTCCACAAAACCAAAAAAAATGCCCCACCAACAAGGATAAAGAGAGCAATTATGCTCTGTCATCTTTAGTCATGTTTGCTCAAACAAATTAGCTGAATGCCATTGATTACCCTTCTGAATGTTCGTCATAGGACACGCTAACAGTTCTTAGATCACTTCAGCAGATAATTCAAGCCAGCTCTAAGGCAGATTTGAAGCACAAAACATTGCAGAGGTCTTTCCAATCACATTGTCAACCAGAGATGGTCATATTACTGCAACTTGAAAAGTTTTTTCTAGAAAGCATTACCAATTAATTTCTAATCTGTCAAGTTTAATTGACCAATTAAACAATTTAAGATTTTCTTCCTGCTTGTTCCTGAAAAAGCTGAGCTAATATTGGTTTTTTTAAGTTTTCTTGTACTTTTTATTGTCTCTTGGGCTCTCTACTTCTCCATACAAATCATTTTACGTGTTACATTATTGACTTTTTCTTCTATCTGTGCAGTCTAAGTAGCCATGGCATGCAAATGCTTTGGCTGTGCTTTGGGTTCATATGTATTGAGAAAAACAATTGTTGCACATTTTGCTGAATACACTGAGCATAAATTTTGAAGGGGACCTTGTGTGATGAAATACCCAATTTACACTTCTTTTATATTTGACCTTCTTCATCTTTGCTACATGTTACAACATATTAGTTAAAACTGATCCTTGTGCGGGGATTTTTTCAGTCAAAATTAGCTCATTTTCACTAAATGCATTAGTGGCTGTG
Organism: Gymnorhina tibicen; assembly: GCA_013399875.1. Taxonomy (NCBI): domain Eukaryota; kingdom Metazoa; phylum Chordata; class Aves; order Passeriformes; family Artamidae; genus Gymnorhina; species Gymnorhina tibicen. Next base: position 349,051 of record VXAZ01001300.1, read on the forward strand.
TCAGGATAGGTAAGACCAATGATGTTTTCCATTCTCTTGTAATTGACATGCAAATGATTGTTAACAGCTTGCAACTTTATCAGAAGTTGTTGATTCCTCTATTCACCTACTCTTTGTAATTGTGATATAAACTCGTGTATGGCTTGGAGTACCTTGTGCAGCGGCATGAGAATATGTTTGTAACTTCTTGGTTATCCAGCAAAATCCTTACCCTTACTTGCAGGAAACTGCCTCTCCATTAGAGAGGTCAGAGTGGCCAGGTAGCACAGGTAGCTGCAGAACTGACAAAGTTTGCAGTTGAAAGCTGTGAAGATCATACAGAGAGGCTTCGGCTCTTCTTCCTTAAATCGTGAGACTGCATTTCTCTTCATGTGACAGTGTGTGTCTAGAGCTAAACTTACTCTCCTGCATGACTACACGTGGGTCTCAGCTAAAGATGGCTTGGTGGGCTTTTACCCCCCAAACCTGAAAATACTTTTTTTTAATCCTGTTTGTGCTCTCAGGTTTCCATTCCTCTCCCACACATCTCTCTCTTCAGCTTTCTCATGCACCCATCCACCCACAGAATTATTTTAATTAAATGTTACTTATGTGTGCACTTGCTTACCACTTCTCCCTGCTTAATTTGTTCCTTTCTAGGGTCAGTGTGAAAGAGTGGCTTGATTCAAACATTTAACTTTGCTATCCATCAGTATTAGAAAGACAGTAATGAGGCATGTCCCTCTGTCTTGGCTTGACCCGCAAGCAGGTGAATCCATCTGTAAGTTTGAAGCTGCTATATGCTCTACCAGTGGCTTGACAGGCTGAGATAGACATTGCAGGCAGAAGCAGACAGGAAAATGTTCTTATTCACCAGATATGCATTCAGGGAAGGGTTAGAAATTCTTCTTTTCAGACTTTGCCGGAGAAAGAACTAAGACTGAGATAATACTCTACCATGCACATCACGCTCTATTTGGTCTTTCTGTGATACACAGAAAAAATTGTTTGGTCATTTTAAATTGCACAGACCTAGACATTAAATGACCAATAATTTATTAATTAATTGTAGAAATTCCAGAAGAAGGGATAAGACAGTAACCTGGGGTTTTTTTCTGTCTTGAATTAATCCTACACGTGTATGGCAATTTCTTTACAAATCTTTGACACTGTGGTGGGTTGACTATGTCTGACCTCCCTAATATATTGGGAGGGTTTTATATGCAAATATAAAATAATTGCTATTTTAAAAAAGTAATTGCAAAACCTTCCTCTTCTTTTGCTTGCTTCTTGCCTGCTTTTAATCTTTGTGTGCATTTTCATTATCCTATCTTCTTTTTCATCTCTACAATGCTATTCCTTTTTTATAGTCTTTCTTTTGTTTTCCATGTATGTTGTTTTTCATTATGTATGCTTTGTCTCTATTTTCTGTCTCTTCCCAGTTTTTGCTCATTCCAGTATTATCTACTAGCTTGCTTTCATTTCCTCCTCCCCTATAGGAGGTACAAATCTACCACTGATTTTAATGTGGCATGGAGAGAATATGGAATCTCTGAAGGAAATATATAGTTGATGTGAAGAACATAGTGAATTCTCTGGTATTTTTGTATCTAAATTGCAGCAACTTGCTGGTTCTAGATGCTTTTTCAGCTGATATCCCATGCAGTTGTGTTGAAGCATCAGCATACTGTGCTGCCTTTTTTGATTTAGAAAAACTTCTCAACAGCTTTTTAAGACAGATCCCTTAGGTCTTCTGCTATTCTTGCTTAAAGGGGCTTTTTGCATTTGCTTTTCCAGCAGAGACATCTTTAAATCTCACCCACTGAAGCAGCTGCCACTGCCTCTGGTCTCTTCCCCACCTGGGAAGTTGCCACTGCTTCTGAAATATAATCAGTTTACCCCAGAACACAAACTGAGTTGCCTATTTGACACCCACCTGCAAATGGCAGCAGGATGTGTCAGTGCTTCTTCCCTGCCATAGCAACCAGCTCTGCAAAAATGCCTGTGAAAGGAGTGGGTAAAAAAGCACCTGTGGCAGCTCCTCACCTGCCTCTGGCTCCAGGCCTGATAACACCTCCAGGTGGGGTACACAGAGAACATGAAACTCTCTCCATGCTACAGAGGAGCAGATTGTATGCCATTGAGGACATCTCAGTCTTTATAAACTGGCTGCTTGCAGACTCTGGGATAAGACTTGGCACTGCCTCCCAGCTTCCTTATCCCTTCCAAAGTAAGAATAGAAGGTTTCTCTTGCTGTGCTTTTTTTGCTTTGGTTTGTAATTCAAATACTTTTCCTTTATTCTCTGATTTATAAAAGATTAAAAAAAAAAACAGCAGACTGCCTTCTGATTCAATCAGAAGAGGAGAGCGTGCTTACAATCAAGTCTTTTCTATGTCTGTGGGTTTTTTTGTTGCTGTTATAAAAAGTGCGTCAAAAGATGTCAACTATTTAATTTCATAAGGATTCACATAAGTTCCAGCTGTTCCAGAGCACTGTCTAAATATTTGATTTGAAAACAAGATGTGTACCAAGGCTGCAACATATTGCAGGCACGATCACCCAGCTAGCCAGGAAGATCTGAGCCTGCCTGTGCTAATTAGTGTTTGCAGATGAAGCTCCTCCAGTGGAAGCTGAAGTTAAAAAAAGATCTTATGGGTTATAACAGCATAATGTGTGAGAAAAGAGAGATCTTCAAAACTCAAAGTATGTATTTACTATTTTTCATGTTATAACAATGTTGGGACACCTAATTTTGCTTTTCATGAGGATGCGATTTATTTTTTAATATGTTCACATTACAGAAGTTATTGCTGCTATTGTTTAAAGAGATTTGTTGCCAAAAATGTGGTTATAAAATGTTAATGTGTTTAAAATATTTGCAAGTATTCATCTTAAAGCTAGAAGATAGTCAAAAAGAAATTCTGTGGATTTTTACTTAGAGGAAAAATTCATCATTTTGGCCACAGAAATTTGCTATAAACTTATACATTTACTTGAAAATGTAGCAATTCTATTGCCTATTTGCTTTGAGTGCTTATTCTTTTGGTTTTAGGGGTGTGGAAATATTTATTGTGCTGAGAAATATGGTTTCTTGTGGACACATTCTACCCCATTTCCTTTCTTACATAGTTTACAATTACAGTGTTGCCAAATTTAGTGAAAGAGATGCCAAATTTCACCTCTGAATATTTGTATTTCCTTGTTCTCATAAGCTTCCTTTTTTTCTTTAAAGAAAATCTGACAGGGACAGGTGGCAAAACTATCCCAAGCTGGAGCAGCAGAAATAATGGAGCTTGGTTGTTTATATATGAATGTCACTTTTGACCTCTTTTTAAATACAGAATGTATTCTAGACAGAGTGTTTGTGAAAAAAAAAATATGAAATTGTATTGAAAAATAAAGGATGTAAAAGAAAAATTAAAATGAGATAAAAAAGTAGATTTTGAGCAAATTGAAAAACTTGCATTTTATAGTAATCCCTTAAAGTGTTGATCTTAAAATGCATTGCCATTAGTGTAATTGGAGGAGTCAACATGTTTCCAGTGTAGACATTGAATCATTTGTAATGCGCGATCGTTGTTTGATCCTCATGAGCAGGTGATATTATATTCCGGTAAGTCTGTACCATGGTACACAGGAATTTAGCTACAAAGCACTGTTTTAGCCTGAGAGAGAAGCCTTGCAAGCACTGACAGCTGAAAGGGCCATGTGCTGGTGTTCACAGGAACTGGCCAGAGCTGCTTCTGAAGGGATTGGCTTCAGGAACAGATCCCTGCATCATGGGGTGCTGGGTTTGTGGGAGCTGCTGGCTGGGCATGTTTGAGTGCAGGTGTTGGAGCGCTCTGGAGCCCTGCAGGCTCCTGCATCGTGCAGTTGCTGGGGTTCACATCCAGGCTGGCAGGAGCTGTACTTGTGAAACGGCTCACACATGCAATAAAAGCACTTTCACACCAGCCTCAAATGTTGCTATTGGCTTCTTCCCGTCTCCAGCAAGCGTTTCCAATTTTAGAACTTGCTCTCATTTCTGAGCTGGGCTCCCTCTTCTCTTTTTTTCCCCACTGAGTTGAAAGCGTTGCACATCCATTCCTTTTATCTCTCTGTTCTCTCTTGAAAGAAACTTGCAGCCATTTCCCGTGTTACTTCTCTTTTTGCATGTACAGCAAAGTCAACTTTCCAAAGATTTTAATGCATTTTAGAGACAAAGCATGTTCAATCAAAGGCACCAGAGTCTGAATCACTGATTCTGTTCTGCGCTTTCTAATGGAGAGAGCCCTCTTTTTTTATCATTTCATTGTTATTGTGCATTAAGAGTTGCTTCTGTTTTCAATACAAATGTAGGGGGGTTTTTTACTTTCTGGGTTTTTTTGGTTTGTTTTTGTTTTGGTTTTTTTTATTTTCCAAATACATACTTTTAGGACAAAAAATTTATATATCCCAGGCTCCTATGTGTTCACCTTAGCTCAATGCATCTAATTTTTCTGCCTGAAAATTTTCCCCAGTTGTAATTTGAGGATTTGGGATATTTGTTTGGGGTTTTTCAAAGTTAAGTTTCCTGAACAGACTATTTCATGCCTAGAAATGTAACATCTACTCGCTGTGTGCCAGGTGATACAGGTGATGTTAATCCTAACTAGGGCAAGTGTAGCAAGTCTTTACAGGAAAATCAGTCATTTTGTGTGTCACGTTTCTGGCTGAGAAACGTGTCACCCCTCCCAGCCACGTATGCCTGGCCACCCACTCTATAAAATTGCTTTTCACTACCATCAGCTGTTTAATATCACTACAGACAATCTATTCAGGTAGCAAGCTGAAGCTACTCTCAGTATCTCCAGTTTCCTTAACCTAAACGGTCATAATGTATTGCCCCACATTTGAGCAGCTTTCTAATTAATTGAGTTATTGATTTCACATATTTCAGGCACTGATCATTTAGAGCTGCTAAGTTTAGAACCAGCTAGCTAGGAGCCATAATTTAGGAACCTGATACTTTTTATTTTGATTGAACTTACTGTGCCTCATGTTTTAAAGGCTTTTGCCTTCAGTGGGAAGGAAAGAGGGCTTGTATTGCTGAATATTCAAGTTTTGGTTTTTTTATCTGTCATCTATCTACTATCCATTTTCTTCCATGAAGAATGGTGCTTTGCCTTTATTGTAAGAAAAAGGAGACTTTTTGCTTCGTCATAGGGTTATTTAAGACATTCACAGGAAGGTTCCTCATATCACACACACAGGTGTCAGATCAATGACTCCATTCTCTTCTGGGAAGCTGTGTCCCCTCAAGTCTGTGTTGCTGCTGAGACTAAAATGAAGGGAAGAAAGCTGATTGGTGATAAGTTTGTTGCTCCTCCAACAAACTATGCATTTATTACAAAGGATTGTTCTTGAGCATACTTTTGGAGTGAAGAAATGGGAATTAACCAGAAAATCTTTAAGATGCAATTGAAAGAACTAATTATTTGGGCATGCTTTGTGACACCTTGCCTGCTGACGAAATGCAGAACCAGGTGTGGCACCTGCTCAGCAGTTTTCAACAAGAGCAGACATTTCATGCCAAAAGCTATTCACAATTTTTGCAGCTGGGCTCTTTGATAATTTGAATAGTGCCCAGGTGATAAATTTGTTGCTCTCGCTTTGATAAAATACCTTTGCACCATGCCCTTCTTTTGGTGAAAACGATATCCTAGTGCACGTTGAGGCCAATTTTGTCACTGAGAAAAAGAGCTTTGAGTGCTACGAGGGCTTGAAGGTTTTTTTGAAGTTTGCTTCAGTGTTTTGTCTGTAGTCACAAGTGCACTGTCCTCTGTCTGGTGTACTGAAGGTGGGGAATACACAAAATACCCGAGGCTGAGATTGATGCTGCAGGAACACACCGCGGGGGCTCAGTGCTGCCCTGCACAGGCTCGTTGGGGCTGATGAATTGCCTTGTCACAGAGCTGTAACCAATGTTATGAAACCTTGCAGTGGTTCTGCCCTCACACAGATGTCCCAGGGGCTGCAGGAGGATGTGCGACGACAGGCTGTGGTACTGCCTGAGGAGCAGAGAGTGTCTGCTGTGGTGCAGCTGAGGGACTGAGGGGTTTCTATCACCAGCAGCTTGTCAGAGCTCTGGGTGCATTACAGGGCTTCTCTTCTCTGGGTTTGAATGCAAGGTAACCCTTCTGTGTTTTCTCCAAGATTTCTGATGTGTTTCCAGGTGATCATTCCTTATATGGGGGAAGTTGAATTGCATTTCCCACCACTCTCACAGGGTAGCACAAAACAATTTGAGATAGAGACCTTACAAGTCTGTGACCTCAAACAATGAAGGTATTTCTTTATATTCAGTTCTTTAGATTTGGGAGTTGGCTGTAAGACTGAGATATTTCTGAATGTGCTGCTGCTGATCCAATCTAGTGTGAGTCTTTCTTGTTGAGTTTAGAGTATGATCCTCTCCAAGCATCTCATGAAAAGATTTATTTAATCCCTATGACTATTTTGTGAGATTTTGCTGAATTACAATTATTGTTTTTTCTGCTTTTGTTAAAAAGGAAATAGGGTACAAGTAGTTTAAATAACCTGCCAGAGGCAAATCTGTGACAAAATTGATTGCAGAAGCTGGCTGTCTTGAGCCCAAGTGTCTAGACTGAGAAATAGTCTTTTTTCTCCATAACAACAGAATGCTATTGCTGAATTTCATTTTGAACTGATGCTTTTGGAGCATTGAGCTTTGAATAGATCAGAGTCTCAGCTTGATTTGTGTGAATGCTACGTTTCAGGTGTATGAATAAAAGAGAATGTTGGCGAGATACTCTGTTACTTAGGAAATTTATATATATATAATTTTTTTTTTCTTTTTGAAAGGCGAGACTGTGCAGCTTGGTTTAACATACCGTGCAGACAGTGTGAAGTTACTATCTCTTCATTCCCCCCCACCTTGGGATATGTGATGAGCTGATACCACACACAATGACAAGATGCATCTGCTCCTTTGCTTTGGCATAGTTTTCATCTCTCTTCCCCGGAGGAATGGGATTGAGGAGTCGGAGATGGGGCATGAAATGATGCAGGGACATGACTGCTGCCAGGATCATGGCAAGGGTCTAAAACTTCCTGTATTATATACATAGCAAATATGAAAATGTTTAGCTGTGGTATTTAGTTTTACAAATGCAGGGACCTGGGACTGTTGGGACAGAGGGGGACTGGAAACTGGCCCTTGACTTGCTGGGGGGGTGAGTTTAGAGCCTGCAGTCCGAGAAAGCTGCAAGAGGGGTGGCAGGAGATCACAGTGTTGACAAGGAGCATGACTGGGAGGGAGATCAGCATCATCTTGTTGGAGAAGGGCACTTCAGCCGCTCCTTAATCTGTTCCATCTGTAGCAAAGTTATTTATGTTTGGGGTTTTTTTTCCCTTTTTTCCCCACAATAACTGCAGCAGGCAAAGCCAGTAGTGATCTGTATCTAGTACAATTACCAGCAGGCAGAAATGCCTCGGAGGCCGAGGCTGACTTCTTGTTCTTTCAACCATCCCTGCGTAAGTGTGCAGAAGATTGTAACTGTGCAGCAGAGACCCTTCCTCCCTTTCCATGGCATTTTTCCACATGGTCTTCCTTTCTTGTATTTTTTTCTTTTTTTCTTTTTTTGCCATTTCTCAGGTGCCTGTGGGTAGGAGGATACTGCCTTACCCTGTCACACAACACCTGAGAGAGAGCAAAGACAAGACAGGTTTAGACAGGACTCGTTTCTCTCAGAGATATAAAAATTTGTAGTGTTTGTTAGCCACAAATTTGATAAGAATGTGTGTGAAGTTATAATTTGGCCTTGCTCATGGTAGGTTTCAATACATCAGATTTCATAGTGAATTGCTGGGAAGAATATTTGCAACCAATACTGTATTTGTGCAATATTTCTTCAATACATTAGTCAGCTGTGGGGTTTTTATCTCAAATGGGGCTGTGCATATGCCTGAATTGCTATATTTTTTGTGGGTTTTTTTTGTTAAATACAGAGCATATGTAGGTGAGGAACCTATTACGTAAGTAATTGTGACTATTCTCATACCAAGACTACTTCTGGTTGTTTGGCTCTGATACACTATTGAGTATTGCAGAAAGCATAACAGCTATATTAGCTTTTTCTAACAGTTTCTTATATTATTTTAGAATAAAATCTGCATGGGAAGTTGTTTTGTGTTGGTTTGGTTTGGTTTGGTTTTTTACCTTGGCATGAGACCCTATTTAAGGCATTTTGTAGTTTTGTGTCATTTCCATGGATAGTAGGAAAAACAGTTTTACCTTGCATTAATATCTTCACTAAAAATATGGACTGTAAACCAAAGTGATTCTAAATTCAGGCAAAAAGAAATTATAAATGTTTCTAAAAACTGAGAGCTAAAATACAGTACTGTATATGAGCTTTCAGTTTGATAAATACTTACTTATGAGGTCATAAATACTTGAGGTACAAAAGGTTAATGTAGTGTGAAAGGCTGTAAAACACAGCGAGCAACCTGCTAGATCATAATGATGCATTAGCACCTTTCAGTATGAATGCTGGTGGTTATAAAAATCTTCAGCTTGAATTTATTCTGTAATACAAGAATGTAAAGCCAAAGTATCTTCCCTGTATACTTTTACTTATCTTCTCATATTTATTTCTCTTTGTAAAAAAAAAAAAAAAAAAGAGGCTCTCATCTGTTCATAAATGCTCACTGACTGAAACTGATAAAAAGCCCTTTTTGACTAATATAATTTCTCAAAAGCATGTCAGGTGTTGTCTGAGTGCTCAAGGAAAGTAATAAAATAAAGTAATACTCAGTGATTTTTTTTGTCTTCTCTGTATTAATAAGTTTCCATGAGATAAAGTAAGCAATAATGCATAAAGGAAACAAAAGTGATATAAATTCTGGAAAGCAGTAATGCAAGTTACCTTTGAGGGGAAAAAAATTCAGTACTAAAATAAAAAACTGAGCATTTACCGAGTGGTAAAATTGACTTCATCATAATAAATATAGTATTTCTCAGTCCCAGAAATCCTCTGCAGTTTATAATTGTCTCCAATGTGCTGATGCAGCTAGTATTTCTCATTTAATATCTACCTCTGTGGAGTGTTAATTTTCATGCTTTGGTGATCATTGCTTTTTAGAAAGCAAATTACTTCCTCTTACTGTTATATCAGAGCTTATGACAGATTAGGATAATTTTACTGTCATTAATCTTTTGAGTCGGTTCCACTCTTTTCAATGAAGTGCCATGTTTTGGCCAGGCTAAATTGAAACACTTAATAAAATCTGGAATCAAATATAAAAAATTGCAGGCTGTTGATACCTGCTTTCATCCTTCTCTCTGGTTACAAAAGAAATATTTTATTTTTCAATTTATTCTCTTCATAAAGTACATGTGTATCTGGAGGATATTCAGTAGTTTTGGGGGACTAGACAAGAAAAATGTTGAAGTGAAAATATTTGATTTAGACACATCCATCTTTTTTTATTATTATTTTGAAGTGTTGAAATTCTACACATTCTGTTCTTATTAAGATACAGTTTAAATTGATAGTGTTTGGATTGTGCAAATATAACTTTAGGAATCTCTGTAGATTATTATTTTTAGTTTAAGACCTTATTTAAATTTGCAGGGAACACTGCAAGCAGTTGCTGTGCTGACAGAATTAGCACAAAAAACCTGTGAGAGACGAGACAGCGAAACATCTTGTAAAAGCCCGCTTAATTTCTCTGAAAATAATACATTTCTTCACAAATGCTGAGATGGTTTGTTTTATTTGGGAGCAATTGGTCAAGCTAGAAATCCAAATCACAAAGCCCTGGTAGGCCAGAATATCAAGTTACAGATATATGACTCGCCTTGTCAAATGCTGCTTCGTAGTACAAAATACAGGATTTTGATGAGAACAGGAAAAAATATTATATATTACCAACTTATAGTTGCATATTAGGTTATAAGCCTTTCTGTGTTATACTTTTGGGCAGAAACTTTGTTAGGATTTTATTTGTTAGGATTTTTTGCTATAGAAGCCTCAGAGCCTGCAGTGCCTGAAAGCAGCCCCACTGCTCAGTCATTCTGATTGACCAGCTCCCTATTTCAGTAGGGCCTCTTCCCCCTTTCTTTTCTTCTTTTTTGAATTAAATGTCCTCCTCATGCTACAGTAATCATGGATATTGTTAATAGAATTGCATGGTAGAACTTAATTAACCTTTTCTTCTTGCTTTTTATTTAAAGGAAATTTGAGAGAACTCAATGGCGTGGTTCCTAATTTAATGCATCCCCCCAATGTCTATTAGAGGCTCTTCACTTGAGTGAGTCAGTTGAGACAGAACTGCCCATCGTTAGCTCACAATTCATTTTCCCTCAGTTGAAATGTTCACCTGACATTCTAATCAGAGAAGAGTAAAAGTGCTGAGTATATGTGTTAATAAATATATATTCTTCATGAATTTAGATAATCTCATAACTGCAGCCATTAAAGCATATTGGATGGTTATGCAAATAACTGAGGGAATTTCAAATTGCACCGATCATTTTGAGCCTCACTTCTTGAACTGCTTTTCTTTCATTTTGTAAATAATAATTAAAACTGCTTGTGGTAGATTTTCTCTAGCTAGTGAGTGGTCAGGGGATGAATTCTTCACCGAGGCAGAAGTGAGTGGACAGTAAAAGCTATAATTTACAATTTTTGTTTTAAATCCATTTCCAGAAGTCCAGCAAAGAGCATTTTTTACATTATTTCCTTTAGAAACAGAGGAAGGGGATGGCGTTACAAAAGTAGACGATGTAAATGTAAATGCAATTCAGGCCATATTTCTGTAAGCTATTTTTTTATCTTTCCCTGAATGAAGTCTGCTTAAGTGTTCTCAGTTAATTATATTTCTAAATGAGTTTTACTTCAAATAGCTGTTAATTATTGCCATAACTTCCTCTCATATTAGTGTCTGAGTCCTACTCACACAAAGAAGATTCTTAGCTCATCCAGAATAAAGTCTGGTTTTATAGATTAAAAAAGCCCTGTGATTTCCTCACATACCTGGAGCGCAGTTTATGAAGTGTGGGCTTGGTTGTCAAACTGATTGACCAAACTCTTTCTTCCTTAAAAAGCAATAAAGGCAGTCAGTGTATAAAGTAGAATTAAAGTTCCACACCCAGGAAAGAGCAAAAAAGAACCATGAAATGGTTTCTTTTGAGTATATGTTAGATTACCAAATACTTTCTGAACAGCATTGAACCAAACAAAACTACACGTCCCAAAATCACTAAAGAAACTGAAAATCTGTTTGGCTGAGCTCTTGTACAAGTTAGGGAGACAAGCATAGGTTTAGAAGCAGTTTCACAAAAAAAACTAAAACGTATTTTCTTCTTTTCTTTCCCCTTTTTCCAGTTTAAGTCCACTAACCTATAGAGACAGTTGACTGGGATTGGCGTGGCTTTCTTTTGCAGTAGAAGTTTGAAATATGATAAAAAGAAGTAAATAATTCCTTAAGTTTGATAAAAGACTGTCTTTGGGGTATCAAACACTGGCATTATTCTCACAGAGGTTGGTGGCTGATAAGTTAACTCTGTGATAGGCATCTGGTAAAATTCTCTTGTCAGATTTCCTTTATGTTGCTTTTTCCTTTCAATTGCACAGAAGTAATAGATCAGACTTTAGTCACAGTTGAAGGAATCAGGTGATCATTACAACTTTCAGTTACTAATGTGGGAAACAAAGTGTGTGCGTAAAGAGACTTCAGCACAGGTGGAAAGGATACTGGAATGCAGAAAGGAATGAAAATCCTAGGAACTAACAAATGATGCAGTGATCATGACTGCCCCCCCCCCAATTTATTTATTTATTTACTTACACAGTTATACTATCGTACAGTATACTCAATTTATATGTCAAGAGAAATTACAAGGGGAATATAGGAATCTTAGCTATCCAAGTGAGCTTTAAAGGTAAAATAGTAAAGTAAATCAAGTAAACAAGTAAATCAATGCACAGTGAGGAGAGTGGTGGTGCTGGAGTGCCTTCCTGTAACGTATTAATCCTTCCTCTCTTTATTGTTTATTTGGGTTGTGGCCATCACATGATGAAGAACAGTGATGGGAAGAGGTGACCTACAGTTGTCAGTTGCTGATATAATAATACTGCTTTATTGCATGATAATTTGCTTTATGTGATGTTTATTCTGCTGCAATTCCATGCTAAGGTGTGGAGGCTTCCATTTCTCTGTGGCTGAGAGAGTATCTTCCGAGCCAAGTCATAGAAAACAAGGATCTCTGTGTGTGGGGGGTGTTTCGTGTGCCACAGAAAGTGTCTGGGCACCATCAGCTATAATAATCCTGCAGGATGGTTGTGAAGGTTACCAAGTTGTGTAGATTTTGACCACTTTTTAGTATGGTGAGGATTTTCATGAAGATCTAAGCATGACAGTGGACAAGATAAAAGGGATACCCAGACTTGGTTATTTTTGTAAATATTTTTTCAAATGCAATGCATGCAATACCCCCAGGAGATGCAGGTTAAGTGTTGCAGAAGCTGTGCTCCAAGACAGGGAAGTGCTTTATGAAATAACATATGTTTGGTGAAGATGGTGGGGGAAGGAGTTAAAAGCCTTAATGTATGTGCATAATGTAGCATGAAAACAAACAGGAATTAACTGAATAAGAAGAACAAAACCTGTACTTAGGAAAGGATATACAGAATATTTTAAGAAGTAATCCTGGCCTGTTTCAGAAAGATGAGGGTGGGGAGGCCCTGGTACAGGGTGCCCAGAGAAGCTGTGGCTGCCCCTGGATCCCTGGAAGTGCCCAAGGCCAGGCTGGACGGGGCTTGGAGCAGCCTGGGATAGTGGAAGGTGTCCCTGCCCATAGTGGGGGGTGGGATGAGATGATCCTTAGGATCCCTTCCAACCCAAACCATTCCACCATTCTATGAAATTCTATCACATTCCCACTTCAGGTAATGGAAAAAACTTCTTTTTGAGGAGGAGCTTTGCTGAAGAGTGGCATTTTCAGAGATTTTTTGCATATTTTGAAGTTATTGATGTCAGGATAACCATTTTCATGCTTACATTTCTGAAGCCTGGTGTTTGAAACAATACTTTTCAGAAGAAATAGTACGTGCAGAGAATGCAAGATTGGCCCAGATAATTGCAATGAACAACACAGAGCTATTGCTGATATTTTTAGAATTTTTTCTTGCAGAGGGTTTTTCACATAAATAACCATTTAACTGATTTTTTCCTCAGTTGCCTAGACTAAAGCTTTGTTCGAAAAGTAACTCTAAATCTTATCATTATTGTATAATATTATTAAAGCATCAATTAGATCAATTGCAAATATTTGGTTCAGTTAGTAAAATACTTTTTTTCAGAGGAGATATGACTTAGAGGCTCTGCTTGTTTTATTTTCCTTCATATGCACCTGCAGCAGATTTGTGAACCAAGTCATGTAAATCTGAGCAGTGTTCTCAGCACTGCAAGGCTGGACAGGTGCAAATGAAGAATAATCCAAAATAATCACTAAACTGGAGGGCATCAATTTAGTCTGTAGATACTTCATTGTAGATGACAATATTCATAACAAAACAACCCACTTATTGCAGTCCTGTTAAATTAAAAACAAAAGCATTTTGGTAGCAAGAGCACCCATGAGTCAGAAAAGGAGACCCAGTCTGTTATGTAAGTGTAAAAGGTATTCACATCCATAATTTGCAGAGCACAAGAGCACTAACTGCTGTCAAGCAGGAAATTTTTGCCCATCCAAATGAACATTTTTCTCACTTCCTTTTTAGATGTCTTTCCTTTGCATGTTGTTTTCTAACGATATTCTGGCATCAGCCTTTGTGAATGGTCCTTGTCAGGGCACTGCTGGTCCTTCCTGCCCTGCCCAGCCTCCACTGGGCTCCCCATCACAGCTCTGCCTGCCATGGGACCCTCTGACCAGGACCCTGACCCACTGACTGCTGTCCTGTTCTGACCTTGCTCCTGCTCTATCACTGCTTACCAGGGGTGTACAAGGCTGGGTATTGTCACTGGACCTGGCCTCAGTCTGCTGAGAAATCAGCAGGATCTACTAAAGCAGGTTTTTCAGGACTGTGTCCTGTTGGGTGTTGAACTCCTCCAGGGACAGAGCTCCACAAGGTTTCTGGGAAATCTGTTCTAATGTTAGATCACTCACAGGAAAAGCTTTTCCCAGCTTCTACACAGAATGTCCTGAACTGCAGCTTTTGCCTTTTCCTTCACTGGGCACCACTGGCCAGAGTATAGCTCCTTCATCTTTACTCCTCCCATCAGACTTTTATGCCTTCTCTTTTCCAGGCTGAACAGTCTTGGCTCTCTCATTCCCTCCTTGTTTGCCAGATGCTCCAATCCCTCGCCTGTTGTTGACTCCTATTCCATTTGGACTCTTTTCCTGCAGCACTGCTCTTCTGCCAGTCACTCCCCTGCACATGGGGCTGTTCCTCTCCAAGTGCTGCTCTTTGCTGAGCTTCATGAGGTTCCTCTTGCCTATTTCTCCAGCCTGTCAGGGTCCCTCTGCATGGCAGCACAACCCTCTGGTATCAGTCACCCCACCCTGCCTGATTTCATCTATCAACAGCATTGAGTGAGTCCCTTTTCTGAGAATTCAAGGGGAGATGAAGCTGTGTCACAGTGCCTGAGGGAGCATGGTTGTACCATCCTGTACTGATTCCTGAAGGGAACTACAGACAGCAAACCTGCTTGAGACTATTATGGCTAATGGCTTCTCTCTACTGATGAAAATATAAATATGAAAATATAAATATCTTGGCTGAGAAATGTCTGGTTGCTGTGCTTGAAGATGAGTAAGGGAAGAGGTCTGCTCTCAGCCTCATTGAGAGCAAGAGGGAAAGATGGGAATTAGCTTTAAACTCACAGTGCCAATCCTCCTGTTTCCAGGTTTGCTGTTAGAGAATGTTTTCTTTGCCCTCCTTCTTGAGAACTTTTTCCAGGAAAGGAAACGTGATTTCAGGGTCCGAGTCCTGTTTCCAGTTCTTCAGAAGATGTTTCCTTAAACTTGAGTATCAGTAATAAAAGCAATTCTGCAGTGGGAGCTGCATTCATATGATCAAACAGAATTCACCATAACATCAGCATTCACAGCTAGATTTGAAATGATTATTTAAACCCTTTAAAAATTCTTTGAACCATCCAGTACTCTTTAGATTGTTTCTTTTTTGAAGTGGGGGAAGGGAAGGACAAACGGATGTTTCCCAAAACTTTAAATTGTCTTTCACATTAGTGAAGAAAAGGTGTTGGGTGAGCTTGAAGAGAAGGATGAAAAAGAATGATTTACGTAAAGGATAATGTTCCTTGAGGTGGACTTCTCTGTCTCTGGTTGTGTCAGTGGGAAACTTCGGGATGTTGCTTGTGGAGAACAGCAGCTGCAGACCTGCTTTTCCATTCAAAATGTCCCAGCTCTTTCGAAATGCCACTTGCATTTGGCTGCAGCCTGCTAAGATATGAGACCACCAAACATACCCAGTAAGACAAATAATTTCAGCTATTTTTTCATGCAATGGTGTTAAGCTAAGTTTGAGAAATTACTGTCCTGCAAGGAGCTGAACTGCTGCTTGTTAAGTTGGTGAGTACCTCAGTATAAAAAGAGCAATGTCATTTAGAATGTGTCTTTTTGTGACATGGAGAACCCTCAAATTCTTCTGTGTTTCAGAGGGTTCAAGAACTGACTCCTTAGACAAAGATATGCAAGTGAGCAAATGGAAAGTCACAGTAGGGATCCAGCAATAGGTGAGGGGTCAAACAGAGAAAAACCTTTTATCACGCTGTCACGTTTTCTTTCTTTTCAAGAGCTGGAGCTGGAGCAATCAGCCATTCTCGCTCAGCATGAAACTCTGCTCTCACAAGTTCACTCAGCAGTTGGTTGTGTCAACACGACTCTCACAAAAAGGGACTTTACATGCATGACATAAATCTAGTTCAGGAGGGAATTCCAGGAACTAGTGTGCATTGGTTCAAGCTGAGGGTAAATAACTCGTAGCCAAACCTGCAAATGTTCCATCTAAAGACACTTCTTTCCTTTTTTATTTTTTAAGGAAGTAATGTCCTCTGAAGCTGTGTAGCACAGTATTTAATTAGTGATTTTTCATTTGGACAAATATTGTTAAATGCCACACAGATGTTGAAAGTTATTTTGTCCAGATAGAGCCTGTTGCCAGAACAAAGGTTTAATAACCTTTATTGCAGCACTACTGCCTTTTATAATGTTGACTTATAGGGATAACACTTGAAAGAATTTTTAAGCTAATTAGAACATTTAAAAAAAAATAAATCTCATTCTATATTAGAGCAGTAATGCTTGTGCATGAATGAATGACCACAGGTAAAAGTACAGTGGCCTTGCTGGGTATTGATTTATGTTCTTTTGTGAATAATTTCTTCATAAATCAGGGTAATAACTGAGTTGGATAGGAGAACTTAGGGAGAATCAGTGGATTTCCAGAAGCCAAGTATGCCAAGTTTTGCATCAGTCAGAAAGTCTTATTCTCAAGGGCATAGTGTCCTGATTTATTGCCTATCAAAGTGTAACTTAAGGTGTTTTAAGGTCTATCATAACCATTAAGTATATTTACCTGTAAGTTTTACAAAACCTTTCAACATTTCTGCCTCTATTTTACCCCTCTTCCCTTAAACTTTGTTACTCAGATGGCAGATCTGTATTTCTGCATATTTAGAACATACCACGGCTATTCCCCATTGGTACTTTCAGAAGCTTTCCAAGTCTTATTTTATATAATTTTATACATCTTATTTCACATAATCCAATTTATCTGGGGGGGGTGGATGGAAGGAGCCTGAGCCCTGAGGTGTCAGGAAGGGCAGGTGTGGTTGTGAGGCTTTAGGTGCTCATGAAACCATACCCTGAGTGTTGTGTGTCCTTTCAGACACACAGGGGGAAACAAGCTCCAGTGGGAGAGAGATGAGAGACGAATCTGCAGCGTAAATGTGCTGAGCAATTTGTGGGGGAAAATGTCATGAGCAAGACATTTTTTAGTGCTGAGGATACTGATGGTGTCTTTTTTCTGGTAATACTTTGTAAGCCAGCCTTTGCAGTGTGAAGCTCCAGCTCCCACTCAAATGATAAAAAACCTGCTAATCAACTCCAATCAAGATTTCTATATTCACTGCCACAGGGTTTTTTTAATATGTTTTCATTGGTTGTCTGTCTGGATTTTACATTAAGCTTTCAAGTGTTGAAAGAAAGTTAATTTTGAACACTTTCTTCCTGCTATTGAAGCCCTTTTAAGGAACAACAGGAATTACATGAGAAAAACCAGACTTCTGACTAACAGATGAAAGAGGAATAACAAAATCAATTGAGTATTTCTTTGTGTCTCTGTATCACCACTTAAGATTTTTCATTTGGATTAAATTAATTCTTTTGTCCTTTGACCAGTATAATAGTTCCTAATCTGTCTGTTAATTTTTTTTAAGGAAAAATCCAAGGAATTTATTTTAATATTATCTTATGAAAATATCACAATAATTGAGTTTTATTATACATAGCGTGAACTTCTCAAGATGTGCATAATGTGTATGCATTTCCTTCTTGGCTAATGGAGCTGGGGTGCAGCTGATTAGGGAAGAGTTTTGTTAATTGCTGTTGTGATGTTGTGGATGGGATCAGTAGGTGGTCAGAAATATTTATTGGATCGATGCAAGCAATAAATAATGCATTGAGGCAACCTTTTATCATTCCTTCTCCCATTTCAAGTTACTGGTACGCTGATGTCAGCTGGATGTCCTTAACTGAACTCGGCAACTGCTTGGTCACACACAACTCTATTAAAACATACTACAAATATTCTTTAAAAAATAATATCTGCTCTTTATGCCAGCAAATTTGGCCCAAGTTTTGAGACATGTTCAGAAGTCAAAAAATGTATGGCTCTTGGTGATTCTACTCCAGATATGATTGATATGCTACTCCTTGAGACCCTGCTGAATATTTTAGAAGAAAAATGATGAACCAGCAAAGGCAATGTAAAGCACTATATAAGTGCTATATTCCATATTGTTAAGGAAGATTAATTGGGGAAATAATTAATGTAGCCAAGTTATTAATTACTCTTTGGTTGTCCTGCAGTACCAGAGGCTTAAGAAACCTATCTTATTGCCCCTATCTGTCCTCAGAATTAATGATCTCCTATTTAAGCTCTCTATGCATAAGCTATCGCAATAATAGCAACGCTTTCTTGTAGCCTGTGGTATCAGCATCCAGAATGCATCCATCTAGAAATGAGAGAAATAATCACTACTGCTTGCAAGTCTTCAGCCCTGAACAATACCCGGTATGCTGAAACCCCAGAGCATGTTCAATAGTGGAACGTCAGAAACTGCTGAAGCAAAGCACAAAATTATTCAGGTTCTTTTTCATTTGTCAGTAAATTGGATTAAGGGATTCTGCCGGGGTGTGCTTGTGTGTGGCAGTATATCTAAAACAAATGCCCCAGTCAGAGTCAGCCACCTTACACTGTCTTCCTGGGAGTAAATTGTATTCATCTGACTGCTCAAGGACCTCTGACAGAAAATATTCCAGAAGGGAGGTGGTTATGTGTTCTCCCTTACAAAATGTGCGCTGACACCCTGCCTGTGTCGCTCGCAAGCCAAACGTGTGTGTCTCACATTTCACCTCAACTCCGAAAGATGTATTGTGTTAATAAGAATGACAGGCACGGTTGAACATCCGACACACTTTTGCCAGTAGTGAAATGGAAGGGAGGATAGCTCTTGGGCATTAATAGACTGGCCAGTGGCCAGGGTGAGAGCTCAGCACTTTGGAGAGGGGACAGCTCAGCCTTCAGGACAGGGACTTGGCTCCTCTGCCCAGTCCTTTCAGAGCTGTCCCAGGGTACGGTCACACAGTAATTGCTTTGGTCAGTTTGCATTTGGTGCTTTGGATAGTAAAATGTTTTTGTAAAGGACACGAAACCAGGATCATTATACCTTTTGTAATCTGGGAAGTAGAGTGAAGTTAATGGTAATGGTGAAATCAGTTTGTCAAGTGTGTATAACATCAGGGTGAAGTTGTGACCCAGCTGAAATAAGAGGGAATTTTACCATTAAAAGCAAGGGGGTCAGGGTTTGTCCTGCAGGGTTTCAGTCACAGTGTCTCTGAAACCAAGCATCTCTGGAGTGTGAGATACTCAGCTACACCAGAAGTTTAGCAACATAATCATAGAAGGGTTAGTGTTGAAGTGACCTTAAGGATCATCTAGTTCCAAATGATCACATGCAGTCATGATTATATTATTAGATTTCTTTATTTCTTTCTGCATAACATCTGTGTGCTTTTTGTACTAGATCAGAACAAGGAACAGTGCACATTCTCTTCGGGAAAGGATTCTTAAGGGGTTAAATGAATGTGGCATGAGCTGCATGCTGTGCACTATGAGGTACTTGAAATATTTTTATCTTTAGAACTAATTTGAAGAATTAATCTCAACTTTTAATATCCTGAAAGCAATGAGACCTTACTATTGATCTTACTCATGAGAAAAGGATAACAGAGATGCAGTTCACAAGAAAAGTCACTGGTACCTCTGTTAATGTTTGTCACTGTTGTGAAATAGCACAATGATAGAATTTTTTCCTGTGTACATTTCTGTGTGAACATTTAAGCCCAAACAGATGGATTTGCGTATATAACTCCATTTTTTTCTGTGTTGTTATGCTTCTGGGAAGCATGTTGCAGAGCTGGGACTTTTCAGAATATAAATTTATCAAAACAAGTATGATTAATTAATCAGTCGATCTACTTAGGAAAACAGGAAAGCTAGAAGCCCATCACTTTGTCAGTTCTCTGTTAGTGGTGTAGCTGGGAAACAGCATTTTCAGAAAGTCCCAAACTCAGTTTTAAATTATTCTCTTTGCTCACTTTTTAATGGAAAGGTAACTTTCCAGAATCTAGATCCTTTTAAAATGGAAAATGTGCAATATTATCTAAGGGAAGTATGAAGCTGATTTACTATGCATGATTTTTTTCAGTTTGTACACATTGGGCATGGTTATATTTTTGCTCAGGACGTATATATATATATTTTCTGCTGAACTTTTCTCGATTGCTTTTTTTATCGGGTTTACAAATCAAATCAAACAGGTATATTGCAGAGCTCTGATATTATTTTCTGCGCTTATAGCACAATGTATTGAATTATGCTTGCTCATGTACTGCTGCTGCTATTCTCTCCAGATTGAGAGAGAATGACTGTGGGGGTTGTAAATTCACTTGGCTTCCAGCACCACTGGTTAAATCAAGAGCCCTGTTCAGGCTGGAGAAGAGACAGAGCAAGTGTTCATTACACAAATCAATTTGGTCAAAAGTATAGCACAATGGGTACCCAACCATTGCTCACATAATATTGTCAACTTAATCAAATAATGCCTAGAAGACATTCACAAGCTCTTTCTCTCTGAGAAATAACTTGATTGGTGCAGCAGGAAAAAAAACAGGGGCTGTTTCGAGCATTTATTAAAAAATTCGATGAGTGCTTTCTTTTTTGCTAAATTTAAAATTCTGAAGAGCTTTACCCTATGCTGGCATGTATACATGAGCTATTCAGCACCTAATTTACCATTGATTATATTTTTAAAAAATAATCTGTTCCTTTTTTTCCTCTTTCTTTTCTCCTTCTAAATACTTTACAAGTTATTCCTGCTAGAATTAGGCTGTTCTTCCTCTACACTTGGTGTGAGTTTAGAAGATACGCAACAGATTTGTATTTGTTTACAGATTATAGCAGAATGGTTGGGACTCAGTAAAGCTTTCTCATGTTCCAATACAACTTATTTTTACTTTGTCTAGAAAGGGATAAAAGACTTGGTTCCATTTTAGGCATTCATACAGTCCGTGTTCCATTCACTCTTTAAAAGCTGAGATTGAGGACAGTGTTCTTCTTGTAGTGGTGCGCAAACAGCTCTTCTGTGGCAGCGTTTCATTGCATTGCAAACAGGATTTGAGGGTGAAAGATTTTGCCCACACCACCATTGTTTTGTAGGAAATGAAAGATATTAGTCAGTGAAAAAGAATGGAGGGAAAGTGAAACTCTTACAATTCCAGTGTAAGAAACGTTCTGGGCCGGCTGTCTGCAGTGATGGATGGAAAGCGATCCAGAGAATTTGTATTAGCCAGGAAGGAGAATGGAATGGGCTTTTTTTCTAACCAAGAAATGTGCACAAAGCCCTCTCTGATTTCAGGTTCACTGCTCATTGTTTTATTGTGTGTGGTGCTGAAGTGCTAAAGGTGGCAGATGAGACTCCGGTGTCCAGTCAGGAGTCAGCTGGGAAAAGGGGGTGTATTGGAGGCTGCATGAAGGCTTTAGAATGCACTTATGAGTGAAATTTGCTGCAAATATTGAATTTAAAAAGCATTAAAAGAAGAGGTGTAGATGTGGGGGAGTTAATATCTTTTTCCAAATAAAAAATTGTCAAATTTATTTTATACAAGCAAATATTTGGTTTAGTAGTTTTCCTCATTTGTATAATTTTTGTTTCTTAAATTCTCAGGAAAAAGCTAGGAAGAGAAACCAGAAAAATTATTTCAACAATTTTACTTCAGTGTGAAGTCTTTAAGTGTGAAGAGTGAAGTCTTTTAATTAATAGGAGTTTTCTGTTTCTGGAACTGGGTTAAGGAAACAAAAAGAAAAGTATTTTGCTAAAGATAAAGAATTTCTCTAGAAAACAATAGATATTAACTCTCCTGATGATGAATTTAGTTTAAAAGGATACCAAATGTTTATACTGAAGTTATCTTATGTGAAAAAAAAAAGTTTTCTGAAATAACCTCTTTGATATGGGTTTGCTTACCTGTAAGAATGGTTTCAATTCTAACTTATTTTAACACTTGAGCCTTCAGTACCTCACTGAAGTAAAGGGAGATCACCTCACACAAAATTTGTTTTGCTGTGAGTGAGAATTTGGTCTTCTATTTCTGCATTCTGTATTTATAACTTTCATTAAAAGTTTTAAGACTATCATATATTAAGATTCTTTAATATTTTATAATTGCAAATATGTGGTGGAATAGGGACCAGAAAGCAGTCTGATTGCATGTAAGACTGCAGGGATGGAGGAAGGATAATGCCACATCCTAACTTCAATTAATTTTTAAAGGAATATCAAACACCACTCTTCGGGTCCTCTAGCACTGAAGATATTCTCCTGAAATGTATTATGTATGTGTAAAGTAAATTACATTCTGGTTCTATGAGTCCACAGAGCTCTGAAAGTTGCCTGGCTGGGATTTTTCAAAATCCAGCCTGTCCTCTGCCCTGTGTGTGTTTTACCTCCTTGGCGTTCCTTGGAAATTTTTGTGTAATCTTCACATTCCAATTTCGGTTTGCAGTTATCCTTGTGCAGATCTCCCAGGCACATCCGTGGATTTCTGGATGATAATGTGCTTTGTGAAGAGCCTGATACATAGCCAAGCCTTTTAATACGTTTTAAATGCTTTAGCCCTGTTAATTCTGCCCCAGGGATCTTGAGGGTCATGGACAGTTATGAATTGTTGGTGACAGTGACTTGCTAAAGCTTCTGGTTTTCAATCCTCGCTGCCCAGACTCTGAGACATTCTGTGCTGAGAGTGTAAATTTGAGGCTTCTTAGAATAAAAATGATTTTAAAACATGGTAAAGCCAACCAAAGGCCCAGAAAATAACAGTACCTGGATTTATCCTCTTCACCCATAATTTGTAGCTCCATTTTAACACCTTCTTCAGAAACCTCACTGGATTTTGTTGACCATAATCTGTTCAGCTGCTTAGTAGGGAAGTTTCTCCCAGTGTTTTGGGATGTTGGTGGTGCACAGTTCAGCCCTCCTACTCCTCATTTCTATTGATACAATGAACAGAGATTACTCTTTTGAATTTGCATTTATATAGGATGCTGATTATATAATTTCTTCCTGGGGCACCCTCTGTTCCTGAAGCTCAACAGCACCTTCAGAATTCTTTAATTCTCTTCAGATTAATCTAATTGACCTCAAATTCTTCTGGAGTGTTGTATTTTAAGAGTTTCCAGTCTGTCATCCTCCACCTGCTCTCACATACCAAATTTTTTCATACTTCTCTCCTTTTATGCCTTTTTGAAGGTAGAAGATAATCTCTGTGGTGTCTCTGGATGGAACAGTTACCTCAAAATCTAAATTTCAAATTTTTGAGTTGATTTTAGATAACAGTAGATAAGCATGGAACATTTTTGTCTCTTGACAGCTATATACCATATTTTCTATTTAAATCACAAAATATTTATAAAGATAAATTAATTAGTTTGTGGGCCCCTGCCTGTGAGTTCAGGGATCAGCAGATAAAGAGACGTGGTGGCACTGACTCAGTTTTAGGTTTACGTTTGATCTGATCCCATTATTTGTTTGGATCACTTGTAAATCTTTCTTCAGTGCACACAAAAGTTTGTGTGAGTCTCATTGTATCCCGTGAAATATCAAAGATGCTGCTTCTGGACTGAAGCTGCTGCAGAAATGAGGACTTTTATTTATAAAGTGTTTTTAGCACAGAATTATCGGCAATATAGATCTTAGTACTTTTAATTTGAGAACATTTGTATTCCCTAGGGAAGATATTGTTGAATTTAACTTGCTAGAATTCAATTTATATGTAGTTATTGCTGATGTAAATGATGTGTTCTGTTTGAGTTCTTTTGCTTCCTCTTCAACAGGCTTGTTGGTACTAAAACTGGGTGCTAAGGTTTATTTTATTTAACCGTTTTTATGTTGCAACTGTTGTCTCTTAAAAGAAATTTCATACTAGCAGGAAATGGGCAATTTCTTCTTTTTTTTCTTTAAACAAAAAAAGTCAGAAAGACAAACTGAATGTAACATTGGAACACAAGAGAAAGATGAATACTTAGAAAAACAACGGGGTCAGAAGGAAGAGGAAGGACAGAGCAAATGGAGTAATAGCTGTCAGATCATCCTTGTAGTTTTTCATTCAACTATTTTCTTTCCCCTTCTATTCTTCCAAACCCCTCTGCCAGCGCAGACGAGTATGACTGTGCTGTTTTAACACACCCCTGCAGAATCTTGTCTAATGACTGTGTGCTGTACAAGCAGTAATTAATTAGGCACTGTAGGATATAATTAAAGAATGGAGATGAGTAATTTCTATAATGTACTGATAGACCAGCATTGGTCAGTTTTACTTTTTGGATGAGGGGCATTTTATGTTTTTTTCCTAATCTCACTGGGGATTTATAATTTGCTTGTTAAATCATAATACATGGCAATGTCCTTCAATTTTAAAGCAGAATTTTAAAACCAGGGAACAGTATCCCTGTAAGAAGTACCATGACATAACCTCATTTTGGCAAGGAAGAGAATCTGTGAAACTTTGTTTCTGGGTCTCACTTTTCTGTCAGGCAACCTTCAGCACTGATTGAACTTCTGTTCCCTCTCACAACTCAAGGCCTTTTCCATAATGGTCACCATTTATCTGGACAGAATGACCCTCCAGTGCCCATCAGCACTGCTTATGAAACAGCAGCCAGGATGAGATGTGTTACCTGCCTCCCGTGGAGCAGTCCCAGTGGCCTCTGAATCAAAGCACTAATCTGATTTCAAAGTGTCTGGCTTGCTCTGCTAGCAGGCAGCATTTGGACTGCAGATTCAGTTCCTTGCCTTGGCAAACACAGAAGAGGTTAAAGGAGTTTCTACAGTCTTATAGGGAGATCTATTTATTCATTATTTAAAAATAGCTAAGAAAATCTAAAAATAATAATCTACTTATTCTCCAGTTTATTCCAAATACATAATATCACTGAGAATGTATGCTGTTGAGACAGATACAGGAATGGATATGATTTCCATGTATTTAAACTTCTGGTATTCCTCAATACCTTGGAGCAGATTTAACTGCTTTTTAGGGGTTTTTTTTGAGAATTTAAGTCCACCCCCTTGTATTAAAAATGCCAGAAATACTTACGGTGTGCTTTATTTTGCTTTACCCTTTTAGCAGACAGATGATGCAGCACAGACCGATGGCCAGCAACAGACACAATCTTCTGAAAACACAGAAAACAAATCACAGCCGAAACGGCTCCACGTCTCAAATATACCATTCAGATTCCGGGATCCAGATCTTAGACAAATGTTTGGTGTAAGTGCTCATCATTTATTTCTGCTTTTTTACATTTGCATTGCAATAGGTATTTTGTATTATAGGCAGCCATGAGGGCTGTATCTCTGATTGAGGCTGTTTAACCATTTTCAGGAAAGATTTCCTTTTAATCTATGTATAATCAAACATCTGATTTGCCAGTCACAACTGGGAAAAGAAATTATACTGATTCTGCTGTATGTGAAGCACTTGGGTGTTTTGTACTACATTAACAAAAAGCTATCTGTGTTGGTTTAAATATCACATGCATATTACTGCTGTACACATCTAGATTTATCTGCCTGCATTTACTGATTTTGGAGAGCATGATGTTAAACAGTCAATGCCTGACCTTGTGAATAAGGGACCCAAAAGGAAGGCATGGGCTCAATTTCAGCACAAAGTTCAGACATAGGAATCCTCACCCATCTCCATACGTTTTGTAGGTCTGCAGGCTTTGAAGGTTTTTGTTAGTATTTTTCTGTAAGTCTCTCAATTTGTGCTTCCCCCCAGGCCACAGCTGCCTTCAAGCACATTCCCTGTGTCTCACACAGGCCCTGGACATGCCATCAGCGATAGGATTATAATCGAGAGAGGTTAGACTGGGTTTCTACTCCCTGATCCAAGATCTCTCAGGTTTAGTTTGAAATATCACTAAACATAATCTAGAAATAGTACTTGATCATCTATTAGAACCCAAGTCAGGACTCTGGAGTAATTATTGTACTCTTGCTTTCTTTATTCTGCCTCACTGAACTCAAATGCTCTCCTGCATTACAGTTGGTTATTCAGCACAGCACCAAGTGCTCCACGGCTCTGTACTTCTCTCTGTCTTTCATGTTCAGTTCAGATTTTTAAGTTCTTCTAATGTGTTTGTATGTGAGTCCAAAGATTGTGTTTCTTAATATTTATTCCTCTGAAGGGAACAGTCACTGGGAAAAGAATCCTGGTGTAGTACTGGGAAATGAGTGACTGTTCTGCTATATCTGACTTGGTACAAGTTACCCCCCCGAACGCAGCTTCCAGCTCATCAGCAGAATAGCAGAAGGCATAATAATTAACCCTCTAGAGAAAAATATGCTAATTTATTTAAACTAAACAAAACCACTTAAAATAGATTTTATTTGAAAAAAAACATTAAATGGAAGGATTTTTTTGGGTTCTTTTAGGTATTGTAGTAATTTATAAATCAATAAAAACTACATTTCCTTTTAATGTTTCTAAGTCTTAGGTCTCAAAAGACTGACACTGGAGAATGAGTGGAGTTTTCCAGCTGACTTCCAGAATGTCTTGGTCACAGTAAACTTTTAGCTTCTGAAATGATAGAAAAATGAAATTTCTGCAGGTGTGAGTTGCAATATCTCATATGAGACATGGCAGATCTGCATCATGTCCACATTATACACACAGCAGATCATCTTTTTACATGGACATGAATATAACAGAGGAGAATTGTTTAAATATAAAGTCCATGTCTGCATCGAGGCTGAAGCTGCAGTTAAAACATTAGTTAAATGGTGAATGCAAGAACATGAAATAAGCCAAAGGATACCAAGTGGTGGTTGATTTTTCATGACCAGGTTGAAACTCTTTAATAAGCTAGAGAAGGAATACTGTCCTTTCTGCCCTGTAATTGTTTATTGTGTCTTAGAAGACTGGAGTATAGGCTCATTTCTGCAGTTCCTGGGACTCTTGTTGGATTATTCTCCGTTTGCCTGCCTCTAATTTCTGCCTTTTTGTTTATGATATTGGGTCACCTACCAATGCCAACACTGATCCATACTGCATGTTAAAGACATTTGAAATAACAGAAATGACCCCCTGATGCATTACACTGTCACCTCACAAAGTGTGTCCTAACAGAAAGTGTTCTAACATTTATTCTCTTCCCAAGCCAAGTGCAATAGGCTCTTTTCCTTTGCCACAAGCAGCTGTGTTCAGCTTTTGTGTGTGCGAACAATGCCTAGGGAATTGAGTACTATTGGAAGGTCAATAGGAATAACAGTTACTTCTAATATTATGATAAAAATGCAATTCTGAGCGCAGAAAAATTCCCTCCAAAGTGAGTATCCATTCTAGTTTTCCAAATTATGCTCCAGTAAGGCAAAACTTCTTAGGGAGAAATGGTTACCCATTTCAGCAAGGGTGGAAAGAAATCCTCAGTCCTGGAAGCCAGCAATAAAACTCCCACCTGGTTTCATCTTATTCCTGTAAGGCAGAAGTAACCAAACTCCTTCACTTATTCTGGAAAATCCAGAAATTTGGGACTTTTACTTCACTGTGATTGTGATTAAATGCTCTTTCCTCTCTGTCAGGGGGCTTCACTGAGCTTCAGGTTCCTCTGTGGAATGACTGTAATGAGCATAATGATGCACACAACTTAGATATAATATTGATCTGGCTCCTTTTAGTGTGTCTTTTTTTGTGTTTAACAATATTTGGTTTTATATTGTTAAACTTTTTTTAAGTGTTGCACCATTTCCTGAAACAAACATTTGTACTGTATATGATAGAAGAGTTGAAGTTATCTTATTTTCATGTAACTGTTCTGTTTCTTTGCAGCAATTTGGTAAAATCTTAGATGTTGAAATTATTTTTAATGAGCGAGGCTCAAAGGTAAGCAATTTAATTCACCTGTGGAATTTTTTGATTTTTTCAAAATACTTATATGAATAAAAGGAAACAACTGCACTACTGTGACAAAATAATGTCTGAAATTTTATGTTAGTGAAAACATCTTCTGAGCTGTCAGTCAGTTTTCTAAGCAGTATGAAAGTCATCGGACTCATATCTTTTAAAGGGGGTAATTTTAACTACTCCAAACTGTCATCTGTTATATGGGAATGTTGATTTTTGCTGTCTTTATTCTTCAAGGGTAATTATTTTGTTTATTTTATAAGATGAGTCCATAGTTAAAGATATTTGTAGGCAGGTTTGTATTAGTACAGGTATTTTTTTCCGTTATTGAAATGAAAGATGATAATGATAATTAATAACTATCCTCTTTAGTGATTAGCTGAGAAAATATGTGATTGTTCCAGATTAAGTGCAGATGTTTTCCTCTTTAGTTAAAGCCTTAGTACACCAACCCTTTGAAAACAATATATTTTAGCATTTATTTTATTAAAATAAAATATTATTTATTTATTAAATTACTCATTGTATTGCAAACGTTTAATATTTTTTTCCAAAATTACTTTGCCTTAAATGCATACTTCAATTTATTCAGTATTTAAGAAAGAAAGCAAGATATAATGGCTATGACTGCATCAGCTGGTGCAAAACTGTAGCCCATTGTGTTCACCTGTGATATCAGCTGCATTATGGGGGTTTATATCTGTCATATGCATATCCTTTTTCCTTTTCTTGCCATGTCAGACGCACTAAAAAGTTTATTCACTAATGTTTCAATCTTCCTGTAACTCATATATCATTTATTATTAGCAATGGAATGTTATTCCTGTTCTAGACATACCGTAATCTGTCATATTTTAAGAATCATATACATCAAAAATCTATCCTAAATCAGATATATTTTAATTCTGTTAATATTTATTTTCTGAAAATGAAGCCTTCACTTTTTTTTTAACCTAAATGGAACAGCTGAAATCTCCTGGTTTATTATTCAGACATTAATTAGTCCCCTTGCCTGCCAGCCCAAATTCAGTTGGAACATTCATCACTTTTTCAGTAAACAACTAAAATGGATGGAATTTGGTGGCTTACAATCTCCTACTCTGGCCAAAATTTATTATTGTTAAATTATGGTTGTTCAATAATGTTTGCAAAAGACATAGATTGTCCAGAACCTGCTGCTGCTGGATAGTCCCAGCAATTTCCAAAGCCATGCCCCACTGGCCACCTTTGCTGGTTGTGCTGGTGGGGTGGAGCTGAGCACATGTGGGAGGAGTTTAAACTTTTGTTTAGCCACTAAATGTCACCCAGGCGGGGATTTTCACCACCGCTCTTGCGCTGGGCTGCGTAAGTGTAAGGTTTTGTTAAAGTTTTAGGGGGATGGCACAAGGAGGTGTTTCCAATTTGGGCTTTTTTGATGTTGGCTTTGCAGCAGTGAAAATATCCCAGTGCCTTGAGCTAAAGGCAAGATCCTAGAAAGGATTTCAGAAGGAAAAGGTTTTCCCAGCTGGGTTTGTAACATCACTGCCTCAGCTACACCCTTTGTCAGGTCAGAATGTTGTTAATAAATGCTCCTGCACCGTCAGTGCTGCATCCCAGCTGTCTCCAGGGGAGCTGCTGAAGGTGCCTGAGGAGGGCTGGGGTGCATCTCACGGCTCAGCTCTGCTGCTTCTCACCTTGGTCAGAGTTATTTCAGGTATAGGTAAATAATATTCTGATTTGCAGAAGCACTTTTAGATTCTCTCAATTAAATAGAAAGTTAGGAGAAAAAAATATTAGGAATGAGAGGGACATCTTTTTTCTGTTCTTTCTTTTTCTATTTTTTTTTAATTTAATCTGATCATTTCGTGTCCATTCTGTAGGAATTAAGATGCACCAGATTAAAGTCCCATTCCTGGCAGTGCTTATCTATGTTTTCATAAAATCCCACTGAAACTGAAAGGACTACTAAGTGGTTTCAGACTGAGTACAGGTAACAAAGTTTGCAGGATCAGAATTCAAATTTGTTTCTAGCTGCAGTTTGGCATACGAATTGCTAGAATATGTTTTTGTTTCTGTTTCTTTTTCTTTCTTTTTATTCTAATAGTTAATGTTTTAAAGGATTTCTTGCAAAAACAACGGAAGTAATCTCATTCTCATGCCATAATAGTTAAGAAAAATGGAATTGCATATTCAAAAAAACATAACATTAGAACACCACCATAAAGTATAGAATTTTTTTGTAGAAGGGGGAGTCCTTCCATAAAAGAAAACCCTAAAATAATGCAAGTTTCATACCACAAATTTCTGCTTGTTTGAATGTGTAATAATAATGAAGAAAGCTTGGCTAAAATATATGGCAACATTGATGACTTTTGAATTTTTGACCATTTTCTATCAGTCATAAATCAATGCTCTAGACAGCTCTATATGTACATTCAGAAATCTGTTTATATGTGTATGTATTAATATGTATCTAGTGTGTATTGTATTAACACCTATTTCTTCAAATAAGGAGAACTCCAAAATGCCTCCCAAATTAAATCAGAACCTTCTCACACACTAACTTGGCTATTATTAAATCATTTTACAGATTGTAAAAATAAAATGCATATATTTGCATTACCAGTTAATAGAATACAGCTGTTAACTCAGCTGCATATTAAATTGATGTTAAAGTGTTTGTGTAGGTATTTGAATGTGTGATGGGTGAATCTGTGTTTTGTTCTTGAGTTTCTCTGTCAGCCAGGTAAAGTTAAAGATGTGCATAAATAGTAAGAGCTTAATTTAAGTAGTGTTGATTATGAGAATAAGTACAACATAAGAAATTTAAAATTACAATAAGTATTATTTTCAGAATCTTTGAAGCTCCTCTCTTATCTTGGCTTGTAGCTCCACTTTGTATGTTTTTCTAATTTTTTTAGTATAATTAGGTTTTTATCTTTGTCTTTAATTTTTTGAACAAAAATTAACTGTTAGTGCTGTGAGCTAAGGACAATGACAGAAAATTTTGACTAAGCTCCCACCAAATGTTTGCAGTTCTGAGAAGGGACAATTTCTCAGGCAAGAGAATAGGAAAAAGAAACAGACTTGGGGGAATTTCTGCTATTGAATGGAGTTAGGCTGCTTAGATCCATGGATCCAGTGATGCTTTTTCCTGGGAAATTTTCTTAATGGCATCCTAAATTAGGAGGGGTTTTTAACAGTGCTTTTACAACATGGGGAGGAGCAGTTGTAGAAGAAATAAAAGTTTAAGGTTGAGGATGGGTTTAGGTATCAGAAAAGCCTGTACAGGCATCTAAACCATGAAGATTAGTGCTGAGGAGGGGGATTTACTTTCTCTCAACACTCCTGGTGCTTTGGGGAAAAGAGAGTTAGATCCTCAGTGTCTCATGGCAAGTGAGGTCGTGGCCTTGTGCTAAAATGGTGGAGAAAATGTGTGGAATCAGGTGTTCTGAGAACGGCTTCAGCTGGAGGTGCAGCTGCTGACAGAGCACTTCGGAGCTCAGGCTCCAGGCTGGATTTATAGGGGGAAAAAAGAGTAGCTGTCCTTAAGCTGCTTTGGAGAGTACAAAACAGAAACCACTGCTGTATGTAAATGCCACTTTTTGCATTATAAATGGGAATAAATAACTGAGTTCTTTGAGTAGATAAAATAACCCGGGGAATTATCCTAAGAGTTACTTAACATTTTTGGTTGATGGTTGACTAATTAGTTCTGTGGTTCATGCCAGTTATTTTTCTCACTGCTTTTTGGTCTCCCCTTTGTGTAAATGAATGTATAAATGTCTTCCCATATTTTTTTATTCCCCCCCCCCTTTTATTTTTTTTATCAGTCACTTTGCATAATAGGTAGCACTGCAGAGAGGAACTGGGTGAACACTGACAAAACTTAGCAAAGGGAGATGAGGAGCTGTGGTGCATGGCTGATTGCTCAGGAGCAGAACAGATTTCAGGCTAAAATAGAAATAAAAAAAGCCTGTTTTAGTAGCACTTAAACTATGTGAGCTCTGCCTGTGTACAAAGCACCACGTGCAACTTGCAAATGGTTCTGGGTCTGAAAGCTCGGGGATGTAGAGGAGCATTTGTTCAGATAACTTTGGGAGGCATGCAAAGGCATTGTAGTGCTAATGCAAGAATTACTTCAAAGGGTTGGTGTATGTTTCTAAAATGTTCTTCGCTGTCAGATTTTTCCAAAATATTTGCCATTTTAAACAGTGTTTAATTTAACTTAGCACATAAAAGGAATTTTAGTAGGATTTGAAATGTTTGTTTTAGCCTAGTATTATAAAGGAGGGC
The DNA here is from genome assembly GCA_013399875.1 of Gymnorhina tibicen. NCBI lineage: Eukaryota > Metazoa > Chordata > Aves > Passeriformes > Artamidae > Gymnorhina > Gymnorhina tibicen. The sequence goes on from VXAZ01001300.1 coordinate 381,060, forward strand.
GTTTGTCATAAGCAGAATTTCAGATTTGTCCCACTAGCGTGGGATTCTGAAGTTTTACCAGTTGCATGTTCTATATGTGGAAAAAAATATGCAGAACAAGTAAATGAAGCAGTTAAACTTATTCAAAACATTTGCATTTTTCTTCTTTTATCAGAGTTTCTTTTTCTATTCACATCATGTGATTTTCTTTGATTTGTTAATACAAGAAAGTTTATACTTTGTTCCGAAAGTACTTTTGTTTTGTTGGTGGTTTTCTTTTTTTTTTCTTTTTTCCTTTTATAAAAAAATAAGTAAAGGCTGTATAGTTTGACAAAAGTTTAAGTTACCCTAGTGTTGCATGGGAACAGTGTTTCTTACGATCACAACAGCATGATTAAGTAGGCAATGTTTAGAGTATATTGACATTCAGTGTTGAATTTTGTGCACATGTTTTTTATTTCGTTGAGATATCTGCATGTCATTAAAATGTGGTTCATTTTCTTTTCTCATTAGTTCATTTTTTTCTATGTGAAGACACTGTAATTTATTTTAATTTCATTTTCTTATTGTTAGATTTATTTTCCTCTGTAGTGACATGTAGAAAGGTATTTTTGGTATCATTCTTTGACTTTCTCAGAGGGTATTATCTAACTGATGACAGAAAAAAAATTTGTTCACATTTGTTGCTTATTTATTGCACATCTCAATACAATTATAATTTTTCTAATTTGCATGTTACAGAAATGAAGCAAGGACAAGAAAATATTAAATTAAAGAGAGAGAACATAAGCAAACAAGTGGTCATTGACTGAAATAATAATGTGCATGTTGTTTTCCCCCCTTCTCCCTCCTGCATGCAGGGATTTGGTTTCGTAACTTTCGAAAATAGTGCTGATGCGGACAGGGCGAGGGAGAAATTACACGGCACCGTGGTAGAGGGCCGTAAAATCGAGGTGCATGTTCAAAATATTTTCCTTTTCATCTTTTTTATAAATGTCTGCTTCACTCTCATTTGTTGTTTCAGATGCATCATTGGTGTCTTCTGTGTGCTCCCCTTTCCCCTTCCCATTGTTTATATATATATTTATATATAAAGAGAGAGAATCTGGCCTTACTTGGGTTTTTTATTATTATTTCTTTTGTAATTATTATTATTATCATTATTGCTGAAAGATGGATGACAGAATTTGAAAAAAATAAAAAGAACGCTTTAATATTTTGAAGTTATTATTTTGGATGTTTTGTAAATCAATGGGTGCAGTAGATTCCAAAAACCAGCCAACAAAAATAAAATTAAAAAATTGAGGACAACAACAAAAAAAAAGTGTGACAGACAAAACAAAAACAAACAAAAGGTTGTTTTTTTCTTTTTTTTTTTGTTTTCTTTTTTTTTCCTTTTTTTTTTCTTTTTTTTTCTGCAGGGTTGATGTGGGATCCACAGTGGCTTTCAAAAAATTCAGATTGGGAAAGAAGCATCCAAAAGATATACAAGAAACAAAGCCAGACCAGAGACCGAGCAATTCTCACATTTAATTTTGACGAAGCCATGAGGCTCTTGTGGCTGGGTGGCCTGAGCCATCCCCACCTCCAAAAACCACCACCCATGCGTTTCCATGCCACTGGATCCCCTTCAACACTGCCTCAGTCGTATTTGTTAGAATAAAAAAAAAAAAAAAATTACCAATTGAAAATGCTGTCGTCTTTTGAGTAAGATGTTGCATATTTTGCCTTTTCATTTTCCCCCCTCGACGGTAGCGCTTAGGGCCCTCACCAAACTCTCAGTAACCATGGTAACTGTATACATACCCATGCTGGCGATGGTGCTGAATGGTAAGTGGAGAAGTCCATCTGCCGTTTCACGTATTTAGCGCTGATATACCACGTGAATTTTTTTGACTTGTTGTATTAAGTTTTCTTGATGCTACATTTTTTTCTATATATTGGTACGCCTGTAATTGAGTGTACGTTTTAAGCAAGCCTGGGAGGCACTGATTGGATTGAGGATATGACTTCGTGCACATCTTACTCAGATTGTTAACTCCATATTGTGTTAAATAATGCACCCTCTTTTTATCCTTTTGTTAGCTGTGATTTTAAAGCTTGAATGATTTTGTTAATTCTTGCAATGAAAAAGGCTCTTGTTCCAAGTGTTGAATGCTAGATGTTGCTTTTCCAATGGTACTTCTCTTCTAAAGGGTTATGTTGCACACTGCTAAAATTCGTTTGTCCCTTTTTTGACATTTTCTTTGTTTCCTTGTACCTTGTCTCTTTCCTTTCTACTCCACTGCATGTTCCTTCATATAATCTTTTTTTTTTCTGTTTTGAGTATTTATTGTATCAGTGTTATCATGGAATACAAGCATGCTCTTAAGTCTTAAATTATGCAGTACCTTTTAATTTGCTTTTAATGTCTTTTTATTAAAGTTTAAATGATATGATGTTGCTTTATTGAAATGATTTGTAAGTTAAAATGGTTATGAAAGTAAATGTAATTATAAATAGTATGATTTTGTTATGCACCTGTTGCCTTCTATAAATTAAATTGCATTTTATTTTTACATGACTAATAGCAGTAATAATGCATGCGTTTAATAGTGACGCGGGCCCTCCTGTAACCCTTTGTAATCCCCTGTTCTATGTGCTTAGGTAAATAATGCCACAGCACGTGTAATGACAAATAAAAAGACCGTCAACCCTTACACGAATGGTAAGTGTGTGAGCCCTCCTGCTCTGGGTGAACGTCCCTGCATGCCAAAGCCAAACCTCAGTCCTGCTCAACGGGGGCACTCCCCTGCTCCTGAAGGGTCCCACTCTGCATCTCCTGCATTCCCCAGGGCTCAGAGTCCCAAGACATGATGGGGTTGGGCATAAATTTCATCTCAGTAGACCTTGGCTGATTCACAGCCAGGTGGGCAGAGCAAGAATCCATTTGACTGGAATCCCAGTGTTTGACCCTGGCTTTTGTGTAGGACAATGGACCTGATAGGAAAGTGATGTTCTCTACTGGCTCTGTGCAGTGTTAATGTAGTGATGAGTGAACTAATGGCAGGATTCAGCTTGGTTTGGGGGATGGAGGTAGGGAAACCAGCAAGAATGTCTCTGCTGTAGAACCTTTTAGCACCAGGACAGACATCTAGTCAAAGATCATTTGCCGTGTCTTCCTTCCACAATTTATTAGAAGAAGGGCAGACTGTTATTGGGTGCTGCTTCCGGCTTTTTCCTTTCCCATGGAAAAAATCAAAATTCCAAGCTATCTAAAAAAAATTCATTCTAATACTGACCTAAGTTGGGGTAATGTTGTACATTAATGATAGAAAATAATCCATAGTTATTTGAGGGGTTTGAAAACAATACATTTTTTAAATGTTTCCTTTGGGAGCGTTTGATAACGTGCTTGAGTGTGCATTTGCTGGTTCAGAAAATTCAAATTCAAACAAGTTCCCAACTCAGCCATGTCAAACAATACCACATGAACTGAAGTTAATTGCAATTATGCTTTCAGTTTTACTAGACTGTGTAGTTGTTGGTATTTGCTTTTCAATTTAATTCAGTTTTTCCCATCCAGTAGAAAGCAGATGAAATGTTTAAGAAACACAAAGGTTTCCCAAGGTAGATTAGATTCTTTTCCATTTTGAAATATAATGGATCATATTTTCTGTATTTGAGGTCTCATTAATGAGGTTTTACTAAAATCCAGGGCATACAGTGGCTTTATATTTTAATGAAAGGCTCATCATTTTTTTGTGACACAGTAAAAATAAAACACAGGGATGGTTTTCATGTGACATGATAATTGAGCCAGTTAAAATGATCTGGAGAAGAAGGGTCTGAAACTCCTCATGCTTTCTTAGAAACTGTTTCCTTCATCATTTTGTAAATGCGAAGCTTGGTAAATTACACAGATGGGAAAATCTCCTTGGTTTTTACTAGTTTTAAAGCATCCCAGTGAATCTAGAGAGAGACATGAGGCTTGACTGGATCACATAACAAGATTTTGTTGCAATACAGAGCTAAATTAACCATGTGCCTATGAGACTATGAACTCTGCCTGCTATATTGTAATGATAAAAATAGTTTTTCTATAAATGATGATGCATATTTTGTATTCATATTATCCTAAGGCTACAAAACTGTTCATGAGCAAATAATATGTTACATATCAGCACAGCCAGTGCTGAAGGAGGGGAATGCCGGCAGTAAGAGATGTGAAACTTTTAGCCATGTGGTTTTAGAGGGGGTTCGTGTCTATGTCCTGCACTGCAGGGTTACTTAAATCATACATTCTCATTTAATTAATATCCAAGCCCAGGATGAGCAAAATCTACTGTCAGGTGTTTCCCACTTGAAGTGTTTTGTTTGTCATTTTCCATCCTGTTCCATCTGATCAAGATCTCACCAAGAATATGAAATACCCTGTTCAGCGCATAAATAATTAGCATATATTTGTTGTGAACCCAGACATCCAAGGTGTTGTGTGCAGAGTATTCTTATGCACACTTTTTGCTGGGTATCCACCAAGCAAACCTCTGGTTGCAATTCATAGCTTTTGATTATTTTTATCTTTTTTACTTTTTTTTAATGTCTGAAGCCCCTAAAGTAAGCACACAAGGACAATCACGTCCCTCTTGCATAATCATCACAAGCAACAAGGAATGAAGTGCAGACATGTAAGGTGCTTCATTTAGTTTCATCAGGATTTATACTATCAGTCATCCTGGCATGGTACGAGTCCCTTCCTTTATCATTTTGTCAGGAATTAACCAGTGCTGGAGCTGATTATTTATTGAAGATTATTGTTGTCTAAAGTAAAGGTCTCATCTTTTAAATAAACTATAAGGCCAGTTTTTCTACCAGCACATTAAAATTTGCAAGATTCTTCTGATGCAGGTAGCCAGAAACATTTTGTTTGCACATGCCTTTTTGTTTGCTTCAGAACCACTTACTTGTTAATTCCTCTCTTTATCTTTCAAAGTGTGTGTTGTGACTGGCGTGTTGTTGGCAGGTATTCAAAAGGTAGTTGGGGCACATGTTGTATTCTATCAAAACGTCAGGAACTGATATTTATTTTAATTTAAAAACAAGATACACTCTGTTTTGTGTTTCATTCCTGAATACACCTGGTTGCTTGATAACAGGGCTCATGCTGTTAATGGGATTGCAGAAGTCAGTAGATTTCAAGGCACAGAAACTTAATTTTTTTTTTAATATATACAGCTTTGTTCAAATAAGTGGTTTGCTTTTGTGTCCTAAATGGTCTTTGAAATAAATATGCTTTCCAGTGACTTTTGACTCCCCAAATGAGCAGTTGCTGGGAGAGATTTTCTTTGTGGGTTTGTTATCAGTCAGGATGATTTTGATGGCTCACCTCGTGCTTTGGAGATACAACTGCCTTCTCTTTGCAAAGAAATTCGGTGTCAGCAGTGCTACATGTTGGCAAAAATATTTGAGACATTTTTAGATGTTCTAACCTATCCTGTTCACAGTTGTACTTTCTTCTGATGCCCATATTGTGATTCAGGATGCTCATCCAAGGGTTGTAGGGTATAGAGAATTATGGGCAAGTACATTCAGAGAACTGCAGCAATAAAGGAGGAACATGAAACAGAGATCTGTAAAGGATAAATATGTTTTAAAGTTTATACTGGTAGTGCTTTGGATTTGAGCCTTCTGCTGCTCTAAATTTAGATTCAAAATCACATCTAGTGCCTATTAGCACAGTTAAATTCCCTCCACTCCCTCTGCCACCTACCTGGGTAGCAAACAGGAGGGAAGGAAATGGAATCACAGGGTTCTGTGCTACCCAAGCCTTTCTCTGGCCATGGTGGCCTCTCTGGTCTATGAAGCAAAAATAATCCTCTCCATGTTTGCCCCATTTTCTACCACAGCTTGTTACCCCAAGATCGTTTCCTTCCCTTCAGCACATGGGACTCATGCTTCTCTGGATGACTGCACAGGCTGGGGAGCTGGGTCAGGCAGAGGGGTTTTTCTTTCCTTGGCTGGTTTTTAAGTTTCAAGCTTTTATAGTTTAAACTTGAGAAGGAGATTAATATTGTGACAGTAAGAAAAATGCTCAAAATTACACCCACAGCTGAGAATTTGCCTCCTCCAGCTGCTGCAGAAGGGCTACTTGGCAGCTGCTCGCTCGGATACATCAACTCCCATCACACTTGATTAACCCACACAGCTATGGGCCAGCACATTGTTGGCTGACAAGATAAAGTTAAGTTTAATTGCTGTTATTTTCACGATGAATGAAGTATTTCCTCCATAGGCTTCAAAAAGTTAGATGAGACAGCCATCACTGGGAGAGTGGTAAGGAGCTGAAATATGAGACTGCCTTTCAGCTGTGAAGAACAATCTCTGTCTTCCAAGATTTTTTTTTTCTTTCTCTCAGACAAATTGTGGCACTGTTAGTGTAACTTAAAAGCTGAGAGATGTCTGTCAGCTACTTTGACAGCAAAAGCTGACAGATCTAAAATTCTGTCCAATCTTTCATTTTGGGTAGTGTTGATCAGTGGTCTTCTGAGGCAGTACTGAATTTGAAATGTTGAATATTCCTTAACATATATAAAGTTAGATTTTTACCAAAAGTCTCAACATTTGAAATATTTTCTATCACACAAAATTTGACTAAGAGATATGTTATACTCTGATGTTCCTAAATATAATCCTGTAGTATGTAAAATTGAAGGATCAGGTAAAACTCCTGTGCTATTTTCAGGAGGAAAAATATTTTACCCCTTCTTGGCTGGGCATTTTAGCTTCCCTAACTGTCTTTTAGGTACATAGAGCAACTGCAGTCACTTCTGCAGATAAGGCGTCATGCAAAGTTGCTTACTCTGAACTTACTCATGAGTTGCCTTTCAAAACCACCCCTCCCCTCTGTGACTGAACAGTTAATTACTGGTAAATAGTTACGGGTAAACTGGTAAATCTGTGGATGAGATAGAGGTAGCTTGAAGCGGTAGGAATAGTGTGTTTGTTACTGAGATTTTCCATTGCACTTTTTCAGTTTTATAATGCCTTGATGTTTTATGATTTTCCACTGTGCTTTTGCAGGATATGGCCAAGGCAGAAATAAACCTAGTGTGCATTTAAATTCTTCTAATCTTGGTTTTTGTGATTTTGAAAAGCTTTGCTGTCAGTGTCTGGATTGTATTTTGATTCCAGAAGCAGTTTATAAGTTCTTTCTATTTTAAGTACCATAGCTCTGGAGTTTACAACATGCTTTTGCTCAGGTTTTTTTTTGTAATTCTCATTAAAAGAAAAAGTGATTCCCACTCCTTTGATTTGAGTGTGCTTTAGGAAAACCCTTAATTTTTCAGTTCCAGTAGTTCAAAATAATTGTTCACTTAAGGAAAAAGACAGTGTGGGTGGAGGGATGCTCTGTGGAGTTTGCAGTTAACTGGCACTGGATCTACCTGTGGCTGAGCAAACCACAGTAATTGGCATTGCACCACAGCTGAGCACACTAACGAGTTTGCAGAACTTTCTCTTGCTCTTCTCTTGCCCCTTCCCCTCCAGTCCCTCCAGTGTGGTTATCTTTAACATCGCCCATGTTTTGCACACCCCCTGTGTCTGCAGCTAGTCTGGGTACTCCAGGCTTGCCTGGAAATGCTGCATCAGGTGTAAAGTGTAAGCAATAACGTGGAGTTTGGCCAGAGCACATGTACAGAAGATCTGTGAATTCTGTGCTTTGGTTCTATGCTGCTGGTGGGAGGGCAGTGATTATTTAAGAGCAGGGCCGTGGCTGATCTGTATCCCTTGAGAGCTCTGCAGGCTGTGGCTGCAGGATTCTCTCCCCTGCTGGCTCTCAGTGTTTATCAGTTCTGAGCATAGGCACGGCCACTCCTGGGGTGTGTCTGCCCTTGTCCTGTGTCAGCACAGGCACTCCGGGGTACAAACACACAGGGGTAAAGTCCTGGCATTTGACTGGATCCCACAGAGCATCTCCTGCCTGTCACAACAGACATTTCCATGCTGTGGCTGTGCTTTCATTTTTGCCAGGGTAGAATCAAAATGCTCCAATTATTTGGTTGCCCTGTAACCCTTGCTAACAGAGGCATATCAGAAGTGTTTATGTCCAGAGAATGAACTGTTCTGGCCCTTCTGGCTCGTAACCAGAGAGCCGAAACAATGGCTAAGAACTCATCTGCTCTGTACTGGAGGCTATGGGGATACCTGAACTAGTGCTGACTTAATTCCTTAGCTTAAGGGAGTAAATCCATGTGCATTTCAGCCAAGGTAATTCACCTGGCCTTTTACTCCAGTACCACAAGTCTGGAGAATGCCTTGTTTCATGACTTATTTCCATACTTTAGACTTGAATATTAAAGATCAGTGATCAAAGATGCCTATAAAACTTGAATTACAGTGATGTTTCTTGACATAATTTTAGCTGTATTTTCTATACAATTGTAGTAATAGTAGTAATAATAATAGTTGTTATTATTATCACTAATTGCAATATTAACTGTTTTGTTTTTGTTTGCTGTAGGCTGGAAATTAAATCCAGTTGTTGGTGCAGTTTATAGTCCAGAGTTCTATGCAGGTAAGGATTGCTCTATGATTGTCCAACTGCCCATATTTGATTTTAGTATTCTTTAAAACATGCAAAGTACAGAATCTGTGTTTGGTGTAAGGTTTGGTTTCTTTGCATGATTCACATTATTTACAAGTCATTTATACATTTGTGGTTTAAGGTTTTACCTTACCTGGGCATACTAAACTTTATATAGAAGATGTATGAATACCTTTTTATTGGAAAGTAGATAGTATAACGTGAAGTTTGCTGCAATATCCTAGTCTTACATGAGATTTTATTTTATTTTATTTCATATTTCAGTACAGTCACTTTCTTCCAGGAATTCTTTAGCAAAGAATAATGGCAAAAAAATCTTGTCTATAAAAATAAATGTATTTTGTACATATATGTACGTAGACATACATAGGTATAGAGTATCTGCATTCATAATTATTTCCTGAGCATTTTTCTTTAAATTTTATATTCAGTTTTTCAGTTTGATGTTTTTGTATTTTAAATCTATATTTTCACCTGAGACCAGATTCTGATCCTGGTTTTAACTTGGAATTAAAGAGATTCCGTTTTTGTGTGCTGGAAGTCAGTCATGGCTAACACCAGTTTCTAAATGTGCTTTAGCAAGGGGATTGAAAATAAACTTATTTGTAGTCTGAAACCCAGCTGATTCCAGAGGAATTTGAATGCTGCCCACAAACAGCTGTCAGGAAAGCATTTTTCATGGATGGTGGTTAACATGGGAAGAGATTGCCTGCAGAAGCTGGGGAATCTCCACTCATGGGGATATTCAAGTCTCCAGTTGACAAAGCTGAAAAACTTTTGTTAGTTTGAGGAACTTCAAGAGATGAAAACTGTTGAAAAAGACACTGTTACAAACAGATATTTGTGGTTAAAAAAGTGCCTCTACTGAGATAGATAAAAATGTTCCAATTAGGGTAAAATGGCACAGTATAATAAAAATACTAACTTGGCATTCATGGAATTGCAATATTTGGTGTAGGCAGAATTTATTTCCTTGCTGATGTATGTCTATGTTGAAAACAGGAATTTAACATTGATCTCACTTGAGTAGTTAGTGAACCAACCCTGAACCTGCATAAATTAGAAAGTCAGAGTTATTAGTCATTTTATATAAATGACTTTGTGTTAATGACAAATATAATAATATTCCCATAGTACAGTAATCAATTTTCTAATATGTATGCAGAATTAACAATCTGACTTATAATTGTCTCATGAAGTAGGGCATGAAGAGTTCACATAGTTTGTAAATTAAAATCAATATTTTCAATCTCTCCTGAAGGTAATTTTCCTAATTTACTGGACTTTTCCCTAACATTTATTTTGTCTTTTAATTATAAAATGGCAGGTTATTGATTTTTTTTTGTATAACCTCCTAAAGTCCCAAGTGCATTTTTATTGCCAACACTAGGGAGGTGTTTGCCCTTCTTAATGAGAATCTTTAATTACCATTAGAAGAGTATTAATTTAATTTTATGAATTATGACACGAACACCACACCATTGCAGAAAGTTCTATCAAGATACATCATTTATTTCAGATTTTTTTTTTTCTGTTTATACATGCAAGCAGGTTTATGTTTGGGTTTTGTTGGGTTTTTTAATGTGTGTCAAATGCATTTTCTTTATATTGACTAAAAGATGATATTTCTCACATTTGAACATTTAAACTTTCTTTTAAACAATTTAGTTAAAATTGTGCAGATCTCCTAAAGTTGTTAGGAAATGAAACAATAAAACAGCACTGCAATTCTTGCGTGTCAGAATAGAACACTGACTTAACTTTACTTTTGGGCTCCCTCCACCACCTTCCTTAGAGAAGAAGGAATTGAGTATTTGAAGATTATAAAACTAGAAATGTGAGTTTTAAGACATTCAGAGTTCTACTTGTTTCGTTTAATTATTGTCTCTAGCACTGTCATGATAAAACTGTACCAACTTTTTCACAGTTAGTGCGAGAAGTTCCTTTAGCTCTTAATAAATGATGAAAAATTTGGCCAGTTCTGAAATAAAGATGATACATTTACAGAGAAACTGTTGATTTAAAGTACCTTTAATCTTCATAAATAAGTGAAAAACAGAAGGTTATACAAAGCTGTCAGGATGGCACTGATGAATGGCAAATTCCCCCGTTTCTCAATTGCCAGCGGAGCCGCAGCCGCGAGGCTTCCCTGTATTGTACATCAAATCTGCCAACTCATTTCTGTGATTAAATATTCCATCAGTGCGGGCTGGAAGGCGGTAAAGCTTAACAAGATTCATAAGATGCACCACTTGAATACACATAACTCACTTCCTTGGATGGAGAGCACCCCGTATGCACAGGAAAATTAGAATTGAGTTAAATTACTCCGTAAGACAAGATCAATAGAGAAAGGAGAAGATCCCCTAATGCAATGCAAATCTAAGATATAGTTATGTCCTGACAACTTGAAGCAGACAATTAAAGTCAAATAGGGAGGAACGCAATGTAAATCAACCCTAAAACCTTGAAGATAATGGTAAACAGTAGGACCAGTGACATGATTGTTATAGCTCAGGGCTTTTTTGGCGTGTACACTTCTGTGAAGAAAAACCTTTATTGAGGAAACGCGTGACAGCTAAAAATGGAGACTCCGAGATGCACAACAGACACTGTGGCAGGAAAGTATTACTTGGGGACTGCAAAATACTATATATTTACAAAACGCTATGGATTTTTCTTCCTGGGTAGCCTTTCTAAGGCTGCTTTTGTGCCTGTGAAATGCTCATGCTGCAGTAAATTACAGTGCTCTGGCACTGCGGCTCTTCAGCGCTGGTGGCGTTGGTGTGGATTTCCAGGGACACGTTTGGGAAGGGCCCCTTGGAGACTCCTGCTGCGCTTCCAAGGCCTAGCAAGAATCCCTGATGGCCACCAGTTCCTGCCCTTCCCACCCTTCTACTGGGAAGTCCTAAAACAATATTTCAGAGAAAACTAAAGGCCTTTTTTTTTCATTTATCATTCCAGCTTTTCACAGAATTGCATCTTTCTGTATATGCCCATGGATAGGACATTTTTTAAAAATTGACTTCTGGCAACAGAGTCTCCCTCTAGTAAATAAAAGCATACTATTTAAGGGAGTTTCCCTCCTTATGAGAAAAAATTATTAATGAAGTTATGATGTCAATTTCTTATATTTTCCAGTAAAATATTTATTAAATGCTTAGGCAGGTCCTAATAAGGAACTTTGTAAGAAGCACTCCGTGCTTTGTCTCACAAAGTCTTCATGGAAACTGGGATAATTTTTTTCATCTATTTGTATATCTATCCAGTTTTAAATACATCCTATAGTTTTCCTGTATTTAAGCTAGAGTCTGTTCTTTTCCCCAGACATTCATTTATGGCTGGGAAAATACAGATTTGCAGCTGAGTTTCTTTACTAGGTATGCTCTGGTACTTTCTTTGTTTCTGTGGTTTGTTATAATATCATTTTCACCTGCTTATTTTTATATAGTGTATATTTTATCTGTAATACCAAGCCTTTCTTTCTGCCTCAGGCAGTCTGACAGCCAAGCTCCATGTTGTTCCTTTCAGTTATTGCAGATCTTTTTGTTTTTCTCTTTTGGGTTTTGGAATGATGAATTTTTGAGCAATCTCTTGCACTCTCCTTATTGAAATATAGAATATTGTTGCACCTGTGTTACTACAGCAGATCAGTCCTGTAAAGCAGGTAGCTTGAGACACACAGTAAGGCCATTTTAAAAGACTTTGTCATTCCTGGCAGAAAATGGTTTTGCTATACCTGTTGGAGAGGCTCATTTTTGGCAGTTCCCAAATGCAAGGTGGGGAAAAGGTGTCACAGAAATTACCTGGAAATCTAGTTAATACTCTTTCAGAGAACAATTCAATTCACAGTGATTTACAGAGAAAATATTCTTGTCTGGTCATAACCAACAAACTATTTCAGAAATTTCAAAATTTGACAGTGGACAAAGAGAGGACTGAAGATTAGAGGAGAAGAACCATTAGAGCAAGTCATGGAGCACAGCTCAGTGGAAAGTAAAGATCCCATCCTCCTTTTCCTGAAGGCACTATTATTTTTCTTGAATTTCATTAAGTTCCCAGAGTTTCAGGAGGTAATTTCAAGTCATCCCACATAGCTGAGTAGTTGTATTCACTTCAGAAAGAGTCTTAACCCTGTGAAGACTATTATAAGCACCCAGTTTCTTGGGCAGTTATCCCAAGATCACTGGCACAATTTTCTCTATCACTCAAAATGAAAGAGAGGGGAAGAGTCTGTGAATTTTAAACTATTTTATAAGCCCTCAGAAGACAGAGAAGTTTTAGATGCCCAGGGCTTTATGGCATGTTTGGATTTGGAAGCTAGCAGTATCCACCAACAACCAGATTTTGTAACAGACTTCCTTTCAAAAAGTTGTTCTAAAGTTTGGAATATAGTGTTATATATAATTAAGAAGTAAAGAACTACCATAGCAATATATATAAAAATATGCCCTTAAGTAAGAGGAATCCAGGGGAAGACAGGATTCCTGTACACTTGCTAATACTAATTCTCTTTGTTCATGTCTTAAAGCATCTATTTCTGGAGTGTAAGAGCACCTGGGATTCATTTCATCTTTCTAGTGTTTCTCTTTGAATTTAAATGAATCTTGCATAAGCTTAGCAAATACCCTAGAAACACTTCTCAGTGAAGATGTTTGGAGTTTGGGAAGCTGAATTATATGCTTGCACAGCAATTCTAATCCTGGGGTAAAAGTTCACTGTATCGTATCTCTAAAGCAGAATTTTTGTAAAAGCTTTCAGTCACTACATAGGTTTACTCATTTTACAATTTGATTACATACACTTAGATTCAAACTTTGCTATTGACTAAGCAGATTCTCCTACATAAATATATTTGCAGTAGTGTTAGATAAGCAGCTTAAATATTTTTCTAAATACAGTTAAATAATTATTGTTTAATATTCCACCCGTGTTATATAGATGCTCCTTTACAAAGTATAAAACAAAGCTGTAGCTGTTGTTTCAAAAATCATAATGTTAAAAGTGCCATCATACAAATGAGGACTTCCTAGGTAGATTAACACCACTGATGACAGCTAATGCATTTCTAAAACTCTGTGGAGCTTTTACAAGCCATTATAGAGGAAATCCTGGTTCACAAAAGATGAATAAAGCCAGAAGAAAAATGGAATTCAGCATCTGTACTAGCTATTTACTAAAAAAAAAATTAAAGAAAGACTAATAATCCAGAATTAATTACACCTTATGCTACATTATAATGAGTTCTTTGTTAAAATGTATACCCTCATGGAAACTAAACAAGGCTTATTCAAAGATAATGCCAATGACTTATTTTTTTAAACATTAATTTAGTCAATTGGTTATATATTTAAATCTGGAGCAGGATTAATCTACCTCTATTCACCATTGTTTTGAAGTCTGCACATTTTAAAGAGATCACCACAGGTAGTGTCAGTATTACCCTTTTAGAGGTGTTTCTCTTGGATGTATATCACACAGTAGGTGCTTAGGCTTTGGTACTCTTCCTATGGGATCTCCAGAAGAAATTCCATCAGTTTGATTATTTAATTGTACATCTTCAACCGTAGATACGGCTTTATGCCAGAAGGTAGGAAACCATTAAGAAGGGAGTTTTTGCTTCTTCAGTGTAAAAGTTCATGAATTTTGTCCCCAGTCCGCTATGGGGGAAGCCATTTGATACTGGATGGCTTTTATGATGGATTTGTTCACAAACAGAATCTGTAAAAACAGGAAATCTATATTTGCTGAAAGCTAGAGTCCTTTCAAAATTGGGGAAAGGATGTGTTTGGGGGTGGATGGTTGGATCTCTTTGCTTGCTGGTAAAATCTTGCTGAGATGTAGGTCTTGATCTGCTGACCGTGTTTCCGTGTTTCGCCTGATTTCACATAGTAGGTTTCCTTGTTTGTTTAGCTATTACTTAAATAACCCAAAAGAAAGCCTTCTGACCAAGCAGGAGCTGTGTTGTCCTTTCTTTGCCATTACACTGTTTCTAAGTTCTTGTGTTTGTTCAGACATTTTTATTGTGGATATAACTGATCAAATTTTGAAGGGCTAAAAAAACTGAAGTTCTTCACTCACAAAGGGATTCTTTAAGGAAAAATTATGCTTGGACTTCTCTTATTTAAACATCATTCTGGTACTTAGTGAAAATGTGTTCTATGGCTTCCTGGTTAGTGAGAGACCTAAAATGAGTTAAATAAATAAGGTGACAGCCTGTCCAGACTGTGTATGATGTAGGTTTAGGGGCTGGATATAAATCCAGCTGTTTCAGAGCTACTGCTCCTGTCTTACCAACTACTTGGGCAACACAGGTGAGCCTGGGTGGGCACTGCCTGGACCTGAACTAAGGCTGCGAGATGCATTTTTGGAATAAAACTCGGGCTGTAATCCAAGTACCACCATGGATATATGTAAAAAGCAGTGACTTAAGAATCTCTCAGAGGAAAATTTAAAACAAACTGCAAGGTCATCACTAAAACATTTGTTTGTTCAGAACTGGGTGGGATAATTGCAATGCTAGATAAATTAGTAGCAGTTATGTGGAGGAATAAATTCCTCTGATTAGAAGAATAACCAAATTAGGAAGATCCATGTGTTAGGATGGAGAGTCAGGCAGACAAACTATTCTGAAATGTAAAGTAATACAGTAATATATGAAATGTAAAGTTAATACAGTTAAGTGGAATGGAAAACAACTCTGCTCTGTGTTAAACCTTGATTACATCTGTAAATTAATGCTAAAGCAGTTTAAGATTACAGTTAATTGTATTCCAAACATATTGCTAATGTTTTCTCTTCCATCTTAAGCATTTTTTTTCCATTTTGGGCATTGGATGACAGGATCCCCAATATGCACTGTAATTGCATTTCATGATACTTAGAGAGTAACTTTCAAAATACAGAGTTTTCATTCATTTGTTCATTACAGAGGTAGCTGAGAGGGGACTGAGCTTTACAAGCTCTGTTGGTTTGGTGCTTTCAGATTTTCTTTGGAAATCTCCAAGCATAGAATTGTTCCTAGTAAAACTGAGTGCTTTGGAAAGTTTGGGAACACTGCATTACCATTTTTGTAATGGCTTTTCATGCTCCTGAAATTCTGGAACCTGTCTGGGCTAGGAAAGAAATAGACTAGCTAAAGCCAGGATTATGCATGATGATTCAATTTTTGGTCTTTTATATTCTCAGCTTGTCATTCAGAATAGAATTTTATTTATAAGTTGGAACCAGCATCCGCTGATGTAAGCAAAGAGAACTGAGGGATTAGTAATTTGCATCTCTGCATCTAATTGCATTAGATTTGCATCTCTGTCTTATAGATTTACTGAAATAGGTAATTTACACAGAAAATAGTGTCTTGACACAATATGAGAGGATAAAGCATAAACACAGCCACTTGTAATCCCTGCAGGGCCATGTTGAAACTGTAGTGTTTGTGTTTGGGCAGAAAGGCTCCAGTTTCATTTATTCTGTGATTCTTTTCCTATTGCAATCTTTATTCAACAGGCAGACGTATGAATGCAACCCATTTTAGTTATCAGCAGAACATGAGTGCATTTTGTATATTCTCAAGTATTATATTTCAAGAAGAATATAATAGCAGCTCAGAGTTTACTTCAGAAGTTTATACTTCTGAATTTCTCTCATGTTTGTTTCTCAAAGTTACAAGTGAACCAAGAATATCCATGATTTATCTGCTTACCTACTATGTCTGCTAGAGGACCTGGAAAGATTAGGAATAAAGATTTGATTTTTCAAAGATCCTGAACAACTTCAGTGGGAAACATGTCCCAGTGTAAAATAATGGCAGTGAACATCACAGAACATTCATTTACGTGCACCTGAAGTTATAGAGAGAAATCTTAGAGTAAAAATATTTTGCAGGAAATCCTGATGGTACCACTCCATTTATTTTCATGACTATATAGTGCCTGTCCAGTTTTTAGACTTTTCTGGTGACAGTGTGTGGTCAAGGACTTACACTTGGATGTCAATGATGAAGTTCACTAACGAGCACAGATAAACTCTCTAAGCATGGTGCAGATTTTGGTACAAGCACCAGTTGAGTTTGTGAAATTTAGTTTCATTTTAGTTACCAGACAAAGAATGCCTGTGGTTGATTAATCGTTTTAAAATTATTTTTGGAAAGGGCAGTTTGCTACAATTGCTTTACTTTGTGAATAGAAACATCACATAAACTGTTCCTGCAGTGCAGCCAGTCTATGGGCAGGCTGGCTTGTTAATTAAATTAGAAACAAGTCAGTCACAGTGTGTTTTTAAGTGGGCAGGAGAAGGAGAAATCCCTGTTACTGTGGGATGAGGTGGGGAGAAGGGGAATTAGGGGGATTATCTCATACCAGAGCTGCAAACTTTGTTGCTTCTCTGATTTTTACTTGCATGAATTGACCCCTTCCAATCCCAGTTTGTGACAGCATCCTGGATACTGCACATGAATAACTGGGGAGAGAAGTCTGTTTCCCAAAAGCTGGGAAATGGGTGATATGGCCAGCAAAGAGTAATTGGAAGGGTGGCTTACACAAGATGTCTGCTGTAACATTCATTGCTGTTCCCTGAATCAGTGCCTCAGTTCAGTGAGTGTTTTGGGGTCACTCTAAGAGTGATAATAAAGAAACATCCACTATGCTTAGAAAAGTGATGGAAAGGAAAATGAACATCTTAAGTAGAATTTTTGGATGGAGAGATGTCAGGAAATGTCTTAAAGACACATACCTTCACTGCCTGTTTTTTTGGTGGTTTTTTCCCCTCCCTCTCTTTTTAACAGTGTATATCAGGCTATATGTGGGCCAGGGATTTACTACATAAGTGTGTGTTTAGAGCACAGATTCTTGTTACCAGCAGCAAGCACACCCAGGCTGTTCAATAATTGAATGTATTTCAGGTTTGCTGTCAGAAGGCAATATAGAAACAGGTTTGGATTTAGGAAAATCACCTTTAGACATCAACTACTTTAGATTCTCCTCCCTACCTTATTGTTTAAGGGAGAATATATATAAGCTTTGGTGGGATTAAACATAGGTTTTGTTTGTATTTTTAACACATTGGAAGAAAGGAGGCGTGTGGTTTGGGGTTATGCTACTTTATTCCTTGTTAATAATGGATGAAACAATCCAGTGTATCAACACCACCATCCATGAGTGGTTGTGTTAAAATCTGAAGGACATTATGCAGTTTAGAGAGATCCCATATAACTGAAGGCCCTCACAGAGCACTTCTTTTTGAATTAACAGCATATTTAAAAGCATACTAAGTCTGTGTAGTTTGACTATTGATAATGAAGGGCTAAGAGAGCACTTAACTACTATTATGTATTCAAGAGAGAGGCTGTAGAGGCTCTCTTTAAATTCCCTAGTCAGAAGGGACAATACAAGCTAACGCACACTATTATTGTACAACAGGAGCCTTTTGTTAGGTGTTTCTGATCCATTTCTGGGAGACATTTTGAAATAATCCATCACAGAACAATATTTCAGACCAGAACAAAAATAGTGCTATTTCCGTCTGAAAATGTCAATATTAAATTACACTTTTAGAACAGCAGATCGAGAGTGGACATGGATTGCTTATGAGGATCCTTGATACACTTGCAAATCTCCTGATTTGTTAATGAGAGATTCAGCTTTACAGTTTTCTTCATGCACTGAACTCCAAAGTGTTTAGGAATAATAGTTGCAAAAGGCACAAAGGAAAAGAGTGACCAGAATGACCAGAACTGACTCAGGGAGCACTGGCTATCATCCAGCTGGACTTGAGGGAAAAGAAAATGAAAAAAACAATCACTGAATTCAATAAAGAATGTAATTTTTAGATTTAGATTAGGCTCTTAAAATAGCAGTTTGTAATAATATAGGCGAAATGAGACACAAATAGCTTCGGTTTTTATTCACTTTTTCCTGTGGCTTTGTTTGGATTTTTTTGTTTGTAAATAGTATTATAGAATGGATGAACTGGTACTTAGTTGTGAGAGGCAGTAAGAAGCTCCTTTTGGTAACACAATAGAAAAAAATATGTGTAAAGAGCAGATTTACCTGGAAAGCTGAGAGTACAATGGATTAGAATAATGTAATCATCACTAAATCTCCTTGTCTGTGCTAAGTTACTTAGTTCCTGTATTACAAACACTTATTTTAGCTACCTGTGCACTAAAACCCAGTGCAGACCAGCCCTGGATATTGAGCTGATTTACTCCTGCCACTGAAAATGCTTCTGTGCTTACCCTTACTATGAAGGGAGCAGTTGGATGCTGTAGAGAATTCAGCACCACTGTCACTCTCCAGTTCTTCTAAGAGTTTTCTATGAAGCTGTGGTTCCTTAGGGTTCCTGGAGTGAGAAGAACATTTTCCCCCCGTGTCTCACTTTGTTATGTTCCAGGGCAAACTCCCAATAAGTAACGTGTGTCCTCTTCTTTTTCGTAATTTTCCCCCAGATTCTTGGAGAATAAATAACAGCACTGTAAATTGGAAACTTTTGGTTCGTGAGCCAAGGTACGAATGCCATGTGTATGGGTAGGTGGTGCATTGTAAGCTCAGGGTCCCTGTCATGGTATAACCTTTTAAACTATTGCCAGGAAAGGTTTCTAGAAGTTTCATCTCCTTCCTGTGACAGGAGAGAGCTGGGCCCATAATTGAGGTCTTGCACCACTGATAATTTTACACCAACAGCACAATTTTAGCTAATGGGATGTGGTTTTTTCTGCAGAAGATGTTATTTCAATTTATACTTCCTCAAACGTTACCATGAGAGATTCCAACTAATTTTGTAAATTCTTTTAAACTAATTGCAGGTCTTTACTTCTAAGCTGCCTGTACTGCTGGCTACACAGTGGTTCCAGTTAAAACCTATTTTTAACAGAAGGGGTTTAAAAATCCTTTTAATTTAGTGGTTGAGTCCACATGTTGTTGATCCTTGGTGTTCCTTCTTGGCTCTTTGAGTATTTGAGAAATACAGTGATTTTTTATCTGTGTTTTACCTGAGGCAGTGAGTACTCTGTGCAGCGCCACGAGTACGTTGGTATTTCTATAGATCAGTTTATATGCTTCATGTAAATAACTGCACACAAAAAACTTATTTTTGAAAGTATGAAAAAAGGAGGGAAAATGCATTTCGTCAGAGATCTTGAAACCACTGGGAACTGAATTTCAATTATTCTAAAAATATTAATGACTGCACATCACTTTTTTTCACAGCCCTAAATATTTTTAGAGTAATTATTTCTCAAAATAGCTATGGTGCTTCAGCAAAAGACCTCTTCAAACAGTGCATTCTTAATCATGGGCTGGAGGAGAAGACAGTGGAGGAAGAGAAAGATGAGTGGGAATAGTCTTTGATCTTGGGAAGTCTGGTTTTGTGCATGCTGCCAGGCAGCATTCCAGGGGTGAGAGCTGGGTCTCTGCAATGTCCCTGCCCCCAGGCTGGTCCCCTCAGTGTCCCCTCTGCCACTGCTGCCTCAAAACTTTATATTAGAATCCTCCTTGTTAAAAAGCACCCCAACTCCTTCATTCCATCACGCTAGAATTTAGTGTTCTGGAGGAGTAATAATACTTTTTTTTCTCATTGGGGAATTTAAAGATTGTTTCTGTGTTCTGAGGTTTATCCAAGATCTTACTGTAAATAATTCAGTCTTCCCTCAGTTGTATTAATTGCAAGTTAAATATTTTTAATACCAAAATTAGATGCAGAAGAAATAATCTTTTCTTACTAAAGTCGATTAAAAAGTTCAATATTTTTTTCTAACAAAATCTAATAATAATGTTTTAGTTATCAGTATTAATTTTATGTACAAATTCAAAGGCAGATTGTCAAAATATAATTAGAAGGCTCTATGCAAGAAATTAAATGCACTCTAGTATCACAGATGAAAAAAAGCATCTGTTTTGAAGTACTTTAATTAGAAATTAGATGACTAGAGTAGGGAAAATTAGATTTGTATGAGATGAAATCAGAAAAAATATAAGAATCTTAGCTGCAAAGAATAGGAAAATACCTATGGAGCATGGAGGAAGCCAAGCATTACTAGGATTTACGGTGAATAATGTAAATAAACTGTAATTTTGAGTTCTAAAAATATTTTTCTCTGTTTTCTAGATGTACTTGAAGTCATTATAGTTACATTATTCTTAAAACCTAATGAAAATGACTGATTTTCCTAACGTGTTTCTCTCAGCTGGATGAATGCCTCATGGGTCTTCAGCTCACTTTCATTTTCAGGTTTCTGCAGTAGCTCATGTTTAGAAGCATCTGTGGTGTTAAATTCATCCATATTCCAATATACACATTCCTGGGGTCAAATGAGTTTGTGGATAGGGCCTGTGTATTTCATAACCTGAAAATGCTGCTTGTAATTAGGATCTCAATAGGTACATGTTCATTTGCCAGCTTCCACACGAGGACTGAAGGCTGAGAGAGATATCAATATAGTCCTAAAGTAAGGGGGAAAATCAGCTTGTTTTATGTTTTATCTTTTATATTAGTCGTGGATGGCTGGAAAAAAGGAAGCATCTCTAAATCCTGTTAGTTAAGGGTATGCTGTTGTCTGGGAAGGTTAGAAGCATATTAATTAATGAGATTTCCAGTAGTCAGTCTTAGTTAAATTGCATAAATTACAAGAATTATTTTATTGCTCTCCAGTATTTCCAGTATTTCTCCTTCAAGTGACAGCTGCAAGCAACAATCAAAGAACTGGTTAATGGCAGAAAATTTTTAACAACTATTTTTTGAAAGAACTTTGGCCTGGTGAATGGAAGTTGAGAATTGCACCTGTAATACGTGGAAAATGTGCCTACTATTTGTACTTAATCCTGTCCTTCCAAACACATTGGACTCAACTCTGTGCAGTTCCGTTGCATGTCAATGCATAATGTCTAAAGTTTCACAAATCTCCATATAGATTTGATTGGTTTGAATTGTGTGATTCACAAATCCTGACAGCCTGAAGTATGTCAGTATATGTGTATATAAAATCCTGTGTGTGTAAATACAGATATATGTACATATATCTGCAAAACCAGATGTCTCATATCCCACTTTCCCTGGTGGACTGTATTCCAGAAGTGCAGAAGTTTCCTTTCCTAGTTTTCTACAGTTATTTCTACCTCTGATCAATGTTCAATCTGTATTCAGCTAAGACTACTAAAATACAATTTTAAGAAAAACTGAGGTGTTTTATTTAAGTTCATTTAAAAGAAAAAAAGGAAATAACCTTGAACTTGTGTCATTTGTTCAAAATGAGCATTGCAAAAGTGTTGATTTAAATGGATTTGATTATTGCTTTTACTTTTATTCCTTTGGAAAAAAAAAATCGTTTTGTTTTATCTGGTTTTGTTCTTAATCCTGAACCCAGCTTATTTACTGGAAAGGAGCTCTTATTTGTGCATTTCTCTGAGCAACAAATACTGAATTCAGGTGTGTCGGTGATCACTTAGTGATAATGGGGGTGATGTAACCCAGGTAGTACCTGGCCTGATGTCTGTCCTGGGAATGCTGCACATGATTTTCCTGCTGTGTTGGCTTGAGGAGCTTCGTTCCAGCCAGGGCCAGGGAGCTGAGGAGGCAGCAGCCAGGTGGAGAGGGTGGGTGGGTGCTCCCATGGGCAGCAGATGTTGGGACAAACAGGGTGAGAGGGAGAGAGAGCAGCTGGGAGAGGCACGGGGGCTGCCGCTTCCCATGGGATGACGGAGGTGTTGGTGTCTGGGGCATGTCTGTGTTCTGCTTTCTCCAATGTCAAACTGTGTTTATTTGGGCTCTTTCTGCTTTAAAGTCGAAGGACAAAAAGTGCCCCTGGTTCAGTGCACTGCTCCATTTGTGACTTTATTTCTGTTTTGAGATAAATCTGAGGTTTAGTTGAAGTGTTCCAAAACCAGATACCACTCTCTCTCTCTTTCTTGTAGGCAGGGTGCTGCTGTGCCAGGCAAACCAGGAGGGATCTCCCGTGTACAGTGCCCCCAGTTCACTAGTATACACATCCACAAGTAAGCTAGTGTTATGGCTCGTTTTTTGTTCTGTTTTGTGACAAAAGCACATTGATGTGAATTAAGCCCCCTAAAAATGTCAACTTTCCCAACAGCTCTTATTAAGGTAAATGTGTTTATAAACATATGTACGTAATGTCAGCAGATAATTCAGTGTTTTCAGTTGCATCTTTATTCTCAAAATATATTTTATTAAAATAAAAGAAAAAAATTTCCTATATTGCAATGTTGTTCAAAAATGGTCAAAAGTTCAACAGTAACAGTGACAGTTTTTGGAATCCAGTACTGTTGCGTGCTCTGCATTTCGTGTAGAAGATGTTGTGTTTCTTCTGTCCTGCTCACAGCTGCAATTTAATACACAAAAAGTCTGTTATCATGCCACCATTTGATTGGGTCAGGAAGCAAATAGCTATGAAGTCTTATTTTACAAAAGAAACAGCCTGTATGAAAGGGGGTATTTTGAGCCGTAAGAAGCTGCCCTAATAAAAAGAGCAGAGACAAACTGATGTGATGCATACTGCCATCAGCCATTTTTCCATACAAAACTTTGGAGTAGAGATGTGTCCTCTGAAATTCGGAGCAGAAACCTCTTCTGAGAGTGTTTTAGATTGGATTGGTGATACCAGTAATGCTGATTCTGGCATCTGGTGGGATGAGAAGCCTGGAGCTGAATGCAAGAGCAGTGACTGCTGCCTACAGCAGCCCTGGCTCTGTGTTCACTGTAGTCCTCTGTAAAGAAAATACATGGTCTGATTTAACAACATTATCAGATATGCTCTTTATGAAGATTGTATTCAATCTAGAATGCAATTCTACTCTCTTAGAGCTTATCTAGACTGCTAAAATAATTATTTTTTTGATTAAAACCAGGAATGAGGACAAAAGAGTTTCATAGTGATCATCTCTACAGTCATGTAATTCTCTTATGTCAAACGTAATCAATGGCATCCCTAGAGCTGCTGCTTTTCCAGGATACATATGGGATCTCCTTTAAATCAGGAGTCTGGAGTCTACAAATGCATAGTGAGCTAACCAAATGTATCAAGTGTTTTAAATTGCAAATTAAATTGTCAGTTAAGTCTGCATTTGCTTCCAGGTGCTCCAAGAATATTTTCTAATATGTCACCTTTCCCTAGCAGTGGGGTTTTTTTACTTCTTGTAGGAACACAGAGATATGAAGTACTTACAGTTTAAATTAATGCTCCCTTTTGGACATTTTTAGTGCTCTCCTCCTTTTTGACTGACAATTGTTTTCCTAGAAAATGATCCAAACATTTCAGTCATCTCTATTAGGGAGCTTCTTTTAGAGAAGAGGTGGCAGTGTTTGTTATAATTTTCTGAAAATTGCTTTTCTTTGAAAGCTTTTCATAAGTTTACCCTGTTGCTCCTATTGCCTCATTGAGTTGTACGCCAGGAATTTTTTATTTCTGGGATTGCTGTTTCCATCAGATGATATTCCCACTAATATTGACTAATTGACTTATATTGACTTATTGACAAATATTGACTCCCTAAAGAGTCAGTAGCTGAGCTCTGGACTTCACTGTTTCCGTTATGTCTCCTGAGTCAGTCCCACTGAAAAATCTTATTTTGCAGTGGTGCTCCTTGAATACTGATATCCTAACAAACACCTGTTTGTTTTCAATTATGCCAAATGCATAAATAAACAAGCTTTGCCTATCTGCCTCCCACTGGGCAATGTGTAATACACAGTTTCATAACAGACATTGCTGGTAGCCCTTGCAGTAGAAATTATTACACTTTTGTTAAATTTGTGTGTCTGCAAGTCATGATTTTTCTTTTATTATCTATAGAATTTCGTCTTGCCAAAATGCAGTTTCCCCTTCAGGGTCACAACTCCTAATAACACAAAATTACTACAATTACTAAATATTGTAATTAGGTTTTTTATTTCTCCTTATTACAAAACTTTCAATAAAGATGTAAAATAGCTTCATTTCTATAGGAAATTCCACTAGAAGTGAATAGAAATGAAGGCTGACTTTTGTCTCATTTCTTTTATTAGTTTAAAGATCTTCTATATTCCATTTTTATGCAGATTTGTAATATTGAAATTATAACTGATAAGTCAACATTAGTGTCTAGGAGATGAATACTTGTACTATTATCATTCCATGTAGACAACAATATTACAGCCTTCCTTTTTGAACAATTTGTTAATCGTTTATTCTGTTACTGCTGATATTGTAACTGTGTGATATTTTAGAACTGCTTACAATGTAAGAATTAAGAGGTTTCCAACTTGTAATTGTTTTAACAGAAGGGAAAGAGTCTGCTGAGATTTTTCTAAAGCCCTCTGAGATACTTGAAGTTCACTAAGTGCTAATGGCATTTAGGAATTTTCAGATATTTGGAAGAGGATAGTCTCCATTTTTCAAAGTGTTGTCTTACTTTTCCTCTTTTGCTCCTGAATTATAAGGTATGATGGACTGAAACATGGTTGTAAGATGTATTTTTCTTAATTTGGCTAGCTTGGTTTCTCACTGAACTTTTTAGTTTGTATTTGTACTGGCCACTGGTAGTCTCTGATGACTCTGAGCACCTTTACCCATTGGCTTTCCAGAAAGTAGACTGTAATTCTTGGAGCTCCTCTTTCCCTTCTGATGTTTTATTTTTCCAGGATATATTTTATGTATCACACTGTGCATTTCCCAGCACAATGATTAGTTACACCTCTGAATATGTCAGGAGATGGAAACATGGTTCTGCTTCCTTCCATCACTTCTGGCCCTTCGCATAATACAGAAAGAAATGAGCTGTTTCTCCTGCTAGCAGTGGAACAAATCAGCAGCAATAGTCTCTCATGCCTCATCTGTTCTCTTATGCTGAAGGAGAAGATGGGACCTGGATCAGTTTTTCATTTGCACATCTATTGTTGGAATAGATAATTTTTCATGTAGAGAGCAGAGTTTCAGCATTCCAGTGTGTTCCCATCCATGGGTGGGACAGGTCCTTTGACAATCACGGCCAGGAAATCTGGGCAGGAAACCTTGGCTGCTGTAGATTCCCACAGGACTGGCATCTCCAGGGCAGAACTGATACAACAGGTTTCAGTTAAATCCTCCATCATTACCATAATGCAGAATGCAGACAAGTATTCAAAGGAGTTACATCCGGCAAGGAATGATTGGAGTTCACCAAATCCCAGTGAGTCTGCACTCACTAGAATCTTCCTAGAGGCCCAGGATATCTCACTGAAAGTAAATGAAACTGTTTGGTTGCATGTAACTGAGAGTCTCTTTTTGCCCTCACTTCTTTAGAATAGTTGCTTCCACAGGGAATTTTAAAATCTTGAAGAAATTTGTATCTACTGGTAAATAAGAAATGTATCAAGAATAATTTTGGAACTTTTCCAAACTGAAGCCACACATGAGTAGGATCCATGAGAACATTAAGACCCTAATGGACAAAAGGAAGATTCAAAAGAAGAAAAAAGTTCTGTCCCTGAATGTCTGTATCACTGTTCTGCCAAGGACAGTAACACAGCTGGGTATGTATGGTTCAAAAAGACAAAAATACAAATCTGAATTTATGCAAGAACATATAAAAACTGTTTTGTGCCTATTTTCCCCATTTTTCTATAATGTACAAGTGCCTGAAAATGTGAAAGAAGTAGAAGCTCATGAGAACCAAAGGATGGAAGGAAGAAGGAAGATAGGAAGTTGTAGAATTGTAAAGTAATTGAGGTTGGAAGGACCAAGGTGCACCAGGGCACCTCTAAGGATGGAGATTGCACAACCTTACGGGATCATCTGTTCCAATGACTGAAGGTCCTGATAGTGGAAACCTCTCTTGTTGCAAGTCATTTTTTTTGTCCCTTGTTTTCCCAGCGTGTGCCTGGCTCTGTTTTCCTGACAAGGTCCCTGTCCTTTGTGGCAGGGTATGGAAGAGGAGATGCACTTCCAGTAGAAATCCTTGTGCTCTGGGCTGGCTCCCAGCGCTCCTGGGCTCGCCCAGCCCTCGCTGGTGTGGTGAGGCAGCAGCCTAAAGCAGTGCATCCCATTCCTCAGGAATGTCCAGCTGTGCCTACCCAGGCCGCATGGAGGGCAACAGGAGAGAGATGGAATTAAAAATTTAAAGGGAAGTTCAAAGGCAGCTAAATATTTTTTGCTCGCTAAATCAGCACTTTGATCTCTGAAGTTTTCAGGCTTTATTTTAGCTCCAAGTAAGCATAAAGATACTTGAGTTACTGATTATGTAGCTACTAGGGGATTTTTCTGAGCACATATTGAAGGGACAGCTCACTGTTAGCTACATGAGCTGCTCCCATGTATGTTAAAATATTTTAAGTTTCTACATACCATTGTTCAGAAGGATGTGCAGATGAACACCTCTATTTCCCAAATGTTTAGCATGCCCATAAAAGAGAATTTTGCCTTGACTTCAATGCGTACATTTTAAACTGAAGTCACTTTTGGCTTAGATTTCCTAAATGTTAGAGTTGTTTCATCTTCAGTAAGCCTGCTTATCAGCTTCTAAATAAATCTTTCATACTGCAATCAAGTGATAGAATTAAAAGAAGAAAAATACGAAAATGCAAAAATCCGATATTAATTCATTTTATTTTATCATACTCAAGGGCAAATGAAGTTGATGGCCCGTTTTTTAATTGATATATTGATTACAGTTTTGGAAGAAGTGGTGGTGGAATTAAGCAAAAATGATTGAGGTGGTACAAATGCTTATAAATCTGTCCCACATTGTTCGTGTTCTTTAATTGTAATTGTCTGATAAAACTTCCATCAGTTTCTGTAATTAACCTAATGGTCTAAATGAATTTCCAGATCACTGGTTATTCATTTCAATATAGAAAATGCCATTACATTGAGTTTAATTAATACTAAGTAAGTTCACAGTCCATTGTACCATTAGAATAGAATTTTATTGTTTTAACTGTTTAAATTATGAATATTATTTCCTCTCATCTTGTTTGTCCCATTTATGGACTTGACTGTTCATTTTCTACTCATGCTAAAATAGCATAAACCCCTTATAATTAAAATATTTAAAACCCAATGCTCTTCAAGCTTGCATTCTCAAAATAGCAGTGTAGATGTTTTTTTGTATTTATTGTTTCAACTATTTTTAAACAGAATTCAGTCAGTGCCAAACTCATAATCCCATGATATGCCCTAGAACATCTTATTTGTCTTGATATTCCTTTCACAGAAGTACATATGACAGATAAGCACTCACCAGAGAATACTTTTGCTTTGCGTCAGACAGATATTAAAACAATAAACTATGTTGCCCTGGGATTTTGGCTTATGAGAGACCAGGAAACAACAAGGCAAAGATGAGATGTTTTTGAAAGGTGGGAAGGCAGTTCTTTTGGAAAATTCCCTGGAAATCTTTGGTCCAGTAATATTTTTGACAAGAAATTTTTTTAACGCTAAAGGTTTTTTTAAAGCAAATTGGGAAAACATGCTTCATTCCTTCAGAGCAGACATTAGATATGTTCTAAAATTATCCCAATATTCCTACTAGTCCATGCATTATGTGCTAGGAGAGAAAGAAAATCTATGGCACAAGCATAAAATATTAATTACATGATATGGGAATTTTGTTCTCTATTAAAAATATCAGCAGTTACGTATAACAGAGAGATGTCCCGGTTTTAAAACGATGGTTTTTCCTGTGGGTGTTTTGTTTTAATTCATAGATGGAGGATGGTTCAGGATCTTGCTTATAGAATAAATAAGGAAAATCATAAATACACGTTTTATATTTATAAAGACCACATCCAATTGTAGGATTTAGTGTATTTGAGGACTCATGCTGCAGAAAAGAAAAATAAGTCAAGCCTGTCTATGCACTATGTCCTTGCTTTAGAAGTAGGTTACTTGGCTCAGGAATATTAGTAAACCACCTAAAAAATCCTGTATGAAACTATTTTCATGTTTCTTGTTTCAGTGAAGACATTCCAGGTTTTATTTTCCTGTGGCGTTACTAATGGATTGAAGGAAGACCTTTGACATTTCTATTATGTTCTGGGATATTTTCAATACCAAGAAAATTACACAGGGAAAATAGAAATTTTCAAAAGGTGATTCAAAGTACGCTTCTCAGACAAATCATTAGTCGGAGCATTCGGTTTGGAAACCTTGATTCCGTTGATTTTGTCATGTTTAATGTGTTGCACACATGTAATTACCTGAAAATTATACTGTAATGGTGGTAGTTTGCTGACACTCCAAGCAGCTGCACTCTAGGCGCTCCTGGCACTTGCTGTGTCCTTCTCTGGGTTTTGTATGTCAGTCATGACTGACCTCATTCAATCCAAATGGACATGTATTGCAATGACATCAATGATTCATTTGTTCTGATTTTATCGTTGTAATTTTTCTTAATGTAACTGTTTGGTAGGCTTGCCATTTTGAAGTAGAATATGGGTCAGGAACAGTTTAAAAAATGAGTATTCATATGGTATAAATAATTTGCCAGCACTGTACTGTTTCTGAATTGAATGTAAGAAGGTTCTGCAAACTAAATTTTTAATTGGTCCGTTTTCTCTTAAGCTGAATTGGAATGGCAGGTCACTTCATCACTGATAAAATATATATCAGTGGATTGTATTTACACATTGGTGGTTTTGTCTGCTTCTTATTGCTTTGTAGGAAACAGGTAGAGCACCCCTGCCAGAGAGGCTGTGATTGAACCAAATTAACCATCGTAGGGCTGCAATTCCTGACTGAGGGTGCAAAAATCCTGCCAAAGGCAAATATCCATACATCTGAGAAGAGCAATCACATACGTTGTTTCCAGGCTACGAACACCTTATTACTGAACATTTAGGCATCAAACTATCTTTTGATATGCTTCCTGAATTAATTGCCTTTATTTATGAAGAGAATCACCTGGTAGTAACCAGGAACAATGTGCCAAGTGCCCTTCCTGTTTGTATGTTAAATACAGGGGGTTTAAGTGAAAGCTTGAAGAAAGAAGATACCCAGAGTAAATAGGAAGGGAATGGCTTTCCATAATTTCCTCCCCAGTGTATAAAGAGTAGAGAAATATTGATGTCATCTCATGTTGAAATGTCTTTAGAAGGTTTTTACACACTGTTCTGGACCATTGTGTTTGGCCTTGCTATGATGCAGGATAACACCACTGATTTTCAAGTAAGATAAAGATAGTACAAAATTTTAAAAAATTAAATAAAACTATATTCATATGTATTGCATTATATTCTTGATTTAAGTATCATCCTGTTTTTAACTGTGAAGTAAACCTCTTTGGGTTTGTGGGGTTTTTTTTTTGTAGCATTGCCTGAAATGATTCCTACAGCATTTTTGATGTTCTGTATCAGTATACATTGTCTTTCTGTAACTATTTTCAGGATAACTCTCATTTTACCTCCTGTCTATCCATATTTTAAATGGTGACTTATAAGTCATCACTAAGATACATTGTATGTGTCCAAAATCTGTAAACGTAGCTTTAATTTCACTCCCACAAATGTGTTTTTAAGGGCCTTGCTGTTTACCTCATTCTTCTGTTGATCTGTTCAGTGCTGGAGCAGTGTGTCTGAACAAGCAGGCTTAGGAGTTTTGGAAAGAGAGACACGTCCTGAATTGTCACTAATTTTTTTTTCTACTTATACACAGTCCTACATTTGGGTGGTGGGAGGCGGCTGCAAAGATAGCAAGTTGTGGAGAGTATCTTTGTCCTTTAGTTGAAATAATAAAAATTGTGTGTGGCCAAGGACAGTTGGGAACTCAGGTGCCTTCCCTTGGTGTTCTGCTGTTGACACAGCACTTGGCCACTGGCAGCACTTGTGACTGACCCATGATTTAGGGCAACAGGACTGTTTGGACTTACTCCTCTCAGTAGGGAGATAAACAGTGAGAATTACATTTAGTAATCACATTTACTATGTACATTATACTGATGTAGCAAGAATTACATTCAGTATTATTTTGCATTGTGTTCTGTGATGCAATTGTACATCAGACCTCTTTGTGCACAGTCCTGGATGCCGCCTTCCAAAGTCTCCCTGGCTCTGCATCCTGTAACCTCTCTGCTGTGTCACTCATTTTTAGTACCAGACACACAGTGTTGACTGTGCATCTCAAATCATCCTGTTTGTCAGATAGAAAACTCTTAATTTTGTGCTTTTCAGCTTAGCTGGTAAGATTTGGTTTCAAATAAAGGCACACCTTAGTGTCACTCTATTTTGTGATGGTTGTTATTCAATCATAGTTCTTAGAACCATGCTGTGTACAGCAAAATTCAACCTGAATTTCGCAGATAGTAAGTGCTTTTTAGGAATTAACATTTTTAGTATCAGTATGACTCTGCAGGTACAATTCTTTGTTTTGACAGTTTTTCCACTATGGTTTGGATTAGGTTAACAGCTGGGTTTTTCCTCTATTACTTCCTGCCTAAATTGTTCCCAATGCATTCTGGCAATGTTCTTTTTAGAGTTTAATAATTTTGTTGAGCTTTAGGAATCTTTGTGTCATCTAAACAGTATTTCTTGTCACTAAATAACTGACTTTCATAAACACTCAAATTACTAAATTTTGTCATCTCTTTATAGCAGTGCTACTCTTCATCCATCTTTCCACAACCGTGGCCTTTTTCCTTTTTCTCAGAAATGGTGCTTTGTTAGACACAGGGGATTTCTTCCATTTGCTTGAAGCTTATAGCTGTCCAGTAACTGGGAACACCAGACAAGATATTGATCACTTTGATCATCTATATTTGAAGATTGTTCTTTAATTTAAGATCAAACGTGTCTTCTCTGATCTCTACTGTTTCTTTTCCTTTATGGCCTTAGTGCTTTTTTACCTCCTGAGCTTTTTCTTCATTAGTTATTTCTTTTGTGAAAAGCCAACTATTCCTTATACCTCAACTATTTGTAATTTCAGCTATGGAATACTCTCATTTTGATTTAAAGTACATCATAAGCAATTTCGCCACCAGTTATAGCTTTTTTTTTTTTAATTCAAGGGTGTAGGTTGGTGTCATTGCATAGCTTTACAAGAAGAGTTCTCAATCATCTTAGCTGTTCCTTTGTATCCCTTCACATCCTCCATTGTCTTCTGCTTGTTCTTGGAAACCCCTTAATGTCTTAGGGTGATGTCAGGTGGCTGCATATGCAATCCAGTTAAAGAAGGATGAGGTGTAAGGGAATTTCTGATAACCACAGAATCACTCAATGACTGAATCTGAGTGGCTGAGATTGGAAGGAACTCTGGAGAACATGTTGTTCACCCCCTGCTCCAGCAGCAACGCCTCGAGCAGGCTCTCCAGGACCTTGCTCAAACAGCTTGTGAGTATCTCCAAGGATGGAGATCCTACAGCCCCTCTCTGCACCTGTGTCATGACCAGTCACCCTCACAGGGAAAAAGCTTAGGCAGGAAAATGAGACAGTTTCCAGGCTTGGGCATCAAGATTTTGCTCAGAAGATTATAAATTAACGACATATCATGGTATCAATATACAGAGAAACCAATAGTGGATTGTTTATCGGTACATGAGAAGAGATGAGACAAAAAGAGTAGTTCCATATGGACTTTAAATAGTTACAAAGAAGTCAATATATGTTAGCCATTGAAATAATATGAGAGCAACTTTAAGATAACCAAATGAAAAGTTTTGTTTGAACAGTTAAATGTCTTCCTATAATTTAACATAGGGGTAAGCACATTAAATGGTAGGTTGCTTTTTACTGAAATATTTAGTTTATGGTTTTTTGTGTGCATTTGATTATAGGTTGGTATGGAAAAATCTAAAAATCTGATTCTTCCCATGTCTGAGGCTGAAATATTTGAAAACAGTGTTTTAAAGTAGTTGTCTGCCCCCTTTCTAGAAATATTTACTCATGTGTCAGTATAAAAAGTTTCACCAAATTAACGTGAAATTTGGTGCTAATTTGGATTTGACAGGAAACTTAATGCAGTAGTGTTGTGTAAAGGGATTCAATTACAATGTGCAGTGTTTTGTAAGTAACTGTCTTGCATAAAAAAGTTAATTAATCAGAGCTGTGTCAATTTCCTTGTGCCATGTCAATTTGCAGCAAGGTAATTAATCACTAATCGCCCAGCGTGCAGCAAACTAAGGGACAATCCATGAGTCATTTGTTGTTATTTTTTTTCCAAATAAATGGCACACAGAGCCATGAAGAAACACATCTTGCCTTTCATAATATTTTTATCGACAGTTTTGCATGTTGTAATAGACTGCAGCAACAAGCAGCTGTAGTTCAATGGAATATGAATATTAAAGAAACAAATGAGAGCAGATTTATAGGCCATTGCTTTTCTGTTATGTCAGTTTTGAGATTACACTGAGCAAATGAACAGTGAAAAATTACTCTTCCATGTGGAGAACGGTGATTAGACTTGTACATTAATTAGAGATTTTTGTTTTCCTTTTTAATGCATTTCAAATGAGAATGTCCTATACGTAGAGGTTTCTCCAAAATACAGATTTATTCATTCCTAAACAACCGTGTATTATGCTGGCATGTATTTTTCTACAATAGTAAGGAAATAATCGTTCTATAATTTTAAGTATGGTTCAAAAAGTAAATAGCTTGTGGAAGAAAGAAATAGAAGTGACCGGTTGTGACTGTGTTTGATGTATATGGGAAATTTCCTTTGAATGCAGTTAATTCACAACTAGATCCCAGGGAAAATCATCTCACAACAGTGACAGGTGGAGAAATGTATTCTCAGCCTGCTAATTTTAAACACTGTGAACTTTCTAAAGATTTTTTTTTTACCCTGAATTTGAAGTGTGTGTATGTACATATATTTATATATAATTTAAATGCCTTTTCATGTTAAAATCTGTATTAGCATAGCTTACATTTTGCTTGTAGTGTGCTTTGGTCTGTGTATTTAAATGCACAAATCCTCTTTAGCACAGTGTTTATAATTCTTTCGAAGAATGTCACTTAATAATACTCATTACTATTACAGTGAAGGGAAAACACAGCACACACATTGGGATAAAGTGCTGATTCTGTTCCTGAACTCTCAGATAATGCCATATAGATTATTCTGCTTAGCCTTTCTCAGCATGCTACCCATTATATCTCTTTGTTTTTAATTTATTGTGTTTCCTCAACGGGGATCCTCCTGAACTATGGGAATAATGTAAATGTGTCTCCCTGTCTTTCTAGCAGTTAAACTGTGCCGCAGTAAATTAGTGATAAACTGATTCAAACACAATGTAACATTAAAATTCTTCACCATAAAACATTTGCAAACTCTTGGTGGCAGATGACCTGCTACTCTGTGCAGAGGAGGAGAGATTAGGAGTGATGAGAGGTAGATTCGCTCATCCATTTTGATGGCACACCTTTCTTGGGGCATATGGCACCCTCATACAAATTCAAACCACAGCACAAATGTGAAGAATAATTGCCCATTAAAGTGGCTGTATATTTTTATGGCTTTGATACAAAATCTGCCCCCTGTTGTTTTTTGCATCTGCTGCTCTTTCATCTATCCCAAAGCTTTAAAACTTTAATATGCAGTGTATAACCCTTAAGTATTTTTTGCCAGGTTATATTCCTCTTTTTGGGAACTCAAGCTTTTCATTGTTCCTTCAGTCTTTGTTTTCCCAGGCATGTGTTGAGATATGGTGCCTACAAAGTGCACCTCCCTGCCATGTTCATTTAATGAAAAATTAGTAAAACAAATGCTTATATTACGTCTTCCAGGATAAATTAAGATTTGATTAAATTTCATCTGTGAACTAAAAGATCAAGTTTTTCTTTGTTATGCTCATATTTGCTTTTTCTATAAAATCATTAGTTACCTATATTTTGCTGATGCACTACCATGAATCCTGTTAATTCCAAAGACCTTTTTATTTGCTTAAATGTGGCAATTTGCTGGCCACATTTCATACTTCTAAACTGAAGTTCACTGAAGAAGGTACCCTGACAGTGATTGCATGTTTACAAAATGTAAGAAGAGAAAACTTGGTAGACAATATTCATTGTAATAACACATTTTAAAATTTTATTTTCATTTAGGTTATGGTAGATGATTTGTAGGATTTTGGATGATTATATTAAGCAAAGCCAAGGATTTCTACAGCATATTATTTATACTCTAATTTTTTTTAACTTGAAAAAGTAAAATTGCAGAGTGACTGTAGGAAGTGAGTTTCATGGTTGCTGTTGTAGTCTCATTCATATTTGAATAGCTGAATGAATGTGGGATGGATGGGGCCATTAGATGAAAATGTAAATTGTTTTCAATGGCTTGATGTTTGATTATATATTGTCCTTAGAAAAGTCTTTCTTTTTATAACTTCATGTTATCACCTCTTGTCATCAATGTGCATTTGGAGAAATCTGCCTTTTCTCTGTCACAGATCAGAAGAATTTCAGTCATCAAATTACTTTGATGAATTTAAGCTACTTTTGCTTAGAAGTGGGCTCAGATGCTTCCCTGCTGAGAGTCAAACACATTTTCAGCCCCATTATAATAGCATTTTCACTGACTGAGTTTCAGCAGTTTGGCACTGAAGCACTAAGGAAGGTTGACCTACAAACTGTAAGTCATTAAAACCTCTACCCCCTCCTGGCTACTCTATTCATTGCTTTTGGGACTGGTTAATAGCATTTAATGCTTCCTGATGGGACAGCTCTTTTCATAAAATTCTTTTTATGAAGTCCATTCTTCAGTTGTGTTCTAATGCTGCCACTTCTGCTGGTTATTTTGGGGTGAGGATATTAAAAAGTTGGTAGCAAAATAAATTCTGTGGTTATTACATATTCCTACCCCTCTGATTTCTCAGCTGGGCTGAAGGAGCGTAATGGGGTTTTTTCTGAACTCAGATCCAGGGTGACAAAACCTGTTGATTATTTTACCTCTTATCTTAATCTCTAACATTACTACCTGACAATAGAAAGTGTGTTTCCAGATACTCTGATTTTCAGATGGACCCAAACCAATTTTTGGGATGGATAAGATTCTGTTATGTATAAACTCAACTGTTAGACCTCTCTTGATTGTAAGACCTTGCAATGCCACTCTTAGTCCCATGTATAGTTTCCATCATGTCTGATCCTCTTCCTGACAGAACTGCCAATCACTGCTCTGCCTTCTACTAATTGCATCTTCAAGTTTTTTAGTGCTTTGTTTTACTTTAGACATTTTATGCTCTGTGACTTTATTAAGAGAACAATGCAAGGCAAGCATAGCAAAACAATTCCATTACTTCAGGCTTCTCATTCTATCTCATCCTTTGTGTTGAAGATCCTTTAAAAATGATTAAAAAAATCACTATCTTGTCTTAGCATCTCCCATGACTTCTGAGCCCCCCCCTTACAGCTTTTAGATTTGGTAAATGCTTGCAGACTAAGTGACTCCCCCTGCTATCTCAGTTTTCTTCTTTTTTCTCCTCTTTTGTTAAGAGAAAGCCTTCTTTCTCATAAAAATGTAATTTTTAAAAAAAAAATTCTGTTATTTTTGACTCAATCATTGATGGGGCTCTCTGCTTTTCCAGTGACATTTCTTTGTGGAAAGCATTCACTGTCAAAGATTTAAGGTCAATGACCCTCCTTGTAATTCTTTCCAAGGTGTGACCGCCATGAAGAATAGAGAATTTAGGATAAATGCTCAATCCTTGCAAAATATATATTTTAATATGTCTGTAGGTGTGGGAGTCCAGAGTGCGGGGAATATTTCTCTGCCTGTTTTAAGGAGTTTTACCCCCTGGACAGCACTGGTTTTGACCTTCGTCCATGGAGAAAGCTGCCAACTCTCTGGGAAGAATTTGAACACACTGCGGTGTGAACTAGGTGATAGAATATTATGTAAGGTAGCACAGGGTGAAAATATAAAGGTGTTGGGTTTGTTAAAGTAGCAAATAGATAAAAAGCAAAAAACTCCAAAATGGAGGATTGTTGTTGTTTTATAACCTCCTTCTTGTTCTTCATGCTACTCCATTTAATGCGGCAAAATTGTTTAAAGTGATTGGATAGAAAATTCCGCAGTTCCTGTGGACGTTTTAAAAACATTTGTTGAATATTGGTAGAAAAGTGAAAATATCTGTCGTTTCAAACACTGATTGGATTGTTTAGCTTTAAAAACGCCGTGTTATCTTGATTTCGGCGGCATTCTGCGCATTTTCCTCAGCATGCACGTCCCTCTGCTGTACTTCTAACTTTTCTGATAAGACTTAATAAACTATCTGAGAGCAGAGAAGGCTGAATGTCCGTTAATTAACAAAAATCCAGGCAAGGACTCAGAAGTCCTCCCCCAGCAGGGGAGGAATGATTTAAGGCACAGCAAGATCAACAGGTGGAATTCAAAACAGAATCCCACATGTAGGAAAGCTGGATTGAATGGTACAATTCAAAGGAAAAAATGTTCACAAATGACATTAGGAGTTAATTCTTTCACAGAGGCATATCCTCAATGTCTCCCAACAATTCCAGTTGGTTTTAATTAGACTTACATTTACTCATTTCTTCCAGAAATGAAAAGATAGGCCCAGTCTTCCCTCTGTGGGGGGTGTGGCTGTATGCAGGAGTTAATTGCTGAATTAATTTCAACAGAACATTTTACAGCAAGAAGCTTGCTTAGGACCCCAGAAGAACAACTGCTGTAAATATTGCCAAATGTAGGTGTTCATTACAAGGAATTAATTACTGGAATAGATCTCTGGGCAGGACTTTCCAGGCCATGTCTTGCAAGCCCAGGATGGTGTTATATATCTTACATTGCTGGAGCTTAGGCTGTTTTTGAGTTAGCTGGATTTTCTCTACCGCTTCTGTTCTTCTCGTGGAAGTCTGTTTTCTATCAATAGTTAGAAAACTACAGATGCAAGTGAAGAAATTCTAATGTTGTAAGACTGAATTTTTTTTTTTTTTGGTAATTGCCATTTAGGTTACAGAAATCTCTCTTAATTTTGACAGTTTAAGAGTGTCCCTAAAGACTACAGTTTATCATTTAACATGTCCACCATTTCAGATATCAGTTTTTCCTGGCCATTCCCTCAAGTCCATTTGCCTAAGCAAACTCTTCTCAGCACTGGTTTGTTGGGTTTGTTTCTTTTTATTTAGTTAGTTGAATTTTTTTTTAAGACACAAATTAACTATCAATTTATTGGAGAAACTTACTTCTAGAAATGCCTGTTAGTTGGAAAGGAGTGATTTTTCTAAGGCAGGCAGACTACAGCTGAACATCACTCTTACACAAAGATAACTGCACTGAATTAGATCAGTTCTCATCTAGTCCAATACCTGTATTTGGGAAGGAGCAAAAACTGGACGCCCAAACAAAAGTTGTAAGACTGGAGGGCATGTGTAGGTCTGTAGTTCTTTGAACATTATTCAAAACTATCATTTGCATTTTCCTTTGCATATTGTATACGTGGAAAGGAAAAGGACGAAAGTTATGTGGTTCCAGCAGCAGGTCATAATTCTGTCACTACTGTATTTACACTGGTCAATACTCAATCTCGTTGACTATGCAAAAGTACTTAGAGCATCCAAATTTCACATAAATGATGTATATGTTGTTTTTCCTTAAAAAAAAAGTTTTCCAGTACAATTCCTTTAAGACTTCTTAAATGCAGTTGCTTGCAAAGTTATCAACAGAATATCAAGTTCTGCAAGTTCATCTTTGATTTTGGCATATTCATTTCATGTTCCTTTTAAAATACGGTATTTGCACTTTCTAAGACAGATCTAATTTATTTGTATTGCCATAAGGTTGGTTTATGTTGTATCACAGGCATGTAAATCTGTGCAGAATTACTGTGTAACCTTTTGTCAGTGTGAGGGACCTAGCAAAGCCCCAAAGCCACAGCAGTAAGGCAGTAATAGAGAAATCACCATAATTACAGTGTTCGCCTTCACATGTTCAGCCAGCAAGGCCTGAAAGTTCTGAATTTTTTCATTTTCTTTATTCAAATGCAAAGCTTCTTTTAAAATTTGATGCTAAATGAAGATTGAAATAAATTCGTATTTCAGATTTGAAAATTTTTGTATATCAGTATTTTCATTTGCTTGCTTTTTATTAGGGCTTTGCTAAGCAATATTTGTTTTATTTCTTTATTTACATACTGAAAAAAAAAATTCAACATAGTGAAGTACATCTGATGTAACCTGAGTGCCAACTGAGCTGGATTTGATTTGTATCTTTCTCACTGATGAATTCATTCAAGAAATACCTGTACTAACATTGACACGTAATATATGTACAAAGGAGAAATGAAGTAATGAAGCACTGCTTAAAAAACTGCTGGAGAAAGCAAAGTGGGAAATTTTGTTTGTTGTTTTGGCATTTTATTATTATTTTTTCAATTAAAAAGTTATCAAGAAGAGTTTTACAGAACTTCTCAAGAGAGACGTTTTACAGAACGAAAGCCTCTAATACTGTATTACTGTTCAATTTCTGGTTAAAGTATTTTAAGTCTCACATGGAATGGTAATTAATGTTCACAGTTCCAATGACAATATAAAAATGTCTGAGTTAATTTCTTTGTTATATATTAAGTTAATTTCTATTTGGTCTGAATAGTATGTGGATTCAGATGTATTCCTAAAATATGCAATTCTTGCCTTTGAAAGGATTTAAAGGTACTGTTAGGTACATGGTGCAAGCCCAAAAAAAAGAGAAAAGAGAGGAAAAACTCTTTCCATTATTACACAGTTAAGAGCCAGTTAATAATCAACTCTTGAACAAAAGCAAAGCTCTGTTCAATTGGCAAAAGCACTGGATAATTTAGATGACTGGAGGTCACCTAAGTGCCTAATGTCTCACCCCCACTCAAAACAGGGCTGACTTTAGAAGACAGATTCAATAATGTGATGCAAATATCTCTGACATTATAAATTTGAGCCTGAACTTGGACCTCAGGAGTCTCCTGGTAGCAGTGTTGGCTGAACCAGTCAACGCTCTTTTTAATAGTGTCTTCTGAGAAACTCAGATCCATATATGACACTGCCAGATCTATATATGACACCGTGCAAATTCCCAGTTTGCTGCCTGCTGTTTGCGTACAGAGATTTTTGTGAAAAGATGAGTTAAAAGATTTTGGCGACTCCCTCGTCCAGCTACAGGCAAGCTTTTCTATAATCACAACCCCACTGCTTGCTTCAGAACATGGACATTGCACATTAATCCCTGTTTTTCTCCCTCTGCAGTGCCAGGATTTCCCTACCCTGCTGCGACTGCAGCTGCTGCGTACAGAGGTGCCCACCTACGAGGCCGAGGTCGCACGGTGTACAACACGTTCCGTGCAGCAGCTCCCCCTCCTCCCATTCCAGCCTACGGCGGGTAAGGAGCTCGGCTTCCCTCACCTCTGGCTCAGCATGGATCCCGGGAGCCTGGGCACTGTTCCCGGCCCTGCTGCATGCGGGTCGTGCCTGCCCGGCACCGGCGCCTCGCACAGCGGCTTGAAAAATGACTGTAATTTGTACTGCCATGCTTGGTGGCCTTAAGCATTTCAGATGTCACATATTGTTATGTAAATGCTCCTGCAAACGGAACGCTCTGGAACAGAGAGGTTGTTTCGGCTAAAGGTATATTTTTGATGATTGCAAACATCTGGTTATTAAGGAGGTTGGATCATATTAACTTCTTTTTCTTCAAATCGCCTGCTGAAAATTGTCTCTGCACCCAAAGGCTTAGTGCTGTATTTTTTTTGATACATGTATATATATATTTTTTTTTTTAATTGCAGTTTGCTTAGTTTTTCTAATTGCCATCTTTGCCATGGTAGAAATCTGGGGTGCTTCTCTCAGGACCATGGGTTTTGTATATGTTTGCTTGAATAATGCCTTAAGATTTCACTGTCAGTGAACTGCGCTTACTAAAACCAATTAGTAAGGAACCAACTGAGGAACCAAGAAGAGGAATTCATAGTATTAATTTCTAGAAACTCTATAGACATCTTTATTTCGGAAGATTATTTGGGTTTTATGTATATTTTTAGGGGAAAGGAAGAAGAAACAAATTCTCCTGAAGCTCTGCAAAGGCTGACACAGAAAGCCTTTGTATGCTGCATGTAATACTTAAAACCCCTAATAACATTGGCAAAAGATTTTCATCTGTTAAGAAATTGGAAAATCTGGAAAACCAGAAAACTTAGCAGATCCCAGGCCAGAGTAATATCTTGTCATCAAAACTTCAAGTTGATTTGCCACTACCTCTCTGTAGAGCTGCTGGATCTTTCTGGGAAGGGGTCAGGAAGGGTCGGCACAGGCAGTGAGAGAGGTGATCTCAGTCTCTCTCTCTATCTTTCTCTCCTTTCCTCTTTCTCTCTCCCTGCCCTCACTGAAATCCCATTCAGCAGCTCCTTGGCTCCTGCTGGGGATGGCCTCTTGTGCAGGAGCTGCTAGCACAGCTCTGGTCCCTTTGCTCCATTCCAGTAAGTGATGCCCTGCACCAGTTCCCACAGTTTCTCAGTAAACCTTACTTCCATTAAGGCAAAAGGAGCATTTTTTTCCAGACAAATTTGCTAATCTCATCAGTCAGCCTTTGGGCTGAGTTTTCAGGGATATATAAGAAAGTCATTTTGACCATTCCATCACACTGGGCAGTTATTATCTCAAAGAAATAAGGTGTTCTAAAAACTAATATAAAAATGATGCCACAGAATCAGGGTATTTTGTAAAAGTGTATTCTGTGGTTTCATTTGAGTGTTTTGTGTAGTTTATTAAGCAAAACAGTATTGCCACTACTGGAGGAAGACACTCTTTTCTGAAGTTTGCCGGAGTAACCTTTGGGCAAGGATGGTGTCCCACCAAAGTTATCCTACTGTTGCCATGCTCTGAATTAGGGTCAGCCCAGGCATTTGTACATGGTAATGATGGAAGCAAGTTTAGAATGCCCTGCATTCAGATTTTAATCAGAATTCCTCAGCTACCAAATGGATACTGCATCTAAAGAAAGTGGACTCTCCATCTCTACCTTGTTTAAAAATAAATTATTAGATTTGAATATAGAGTGCAATATGTAGTGAGATAACAAGGTGGGCCACTCAGTTTCATTATGTCATTAACATCACACCTTAGTTAAATACAAAGTCATAAAGGCATATAAGAAAATAATTACCAGCTGTGTGTGACAGCGTTTTTGAATTGGACAGTATTTTTTGGTTAGTATTTGCAAAATGAGTAAATACTTTCTTACTAGTAAGTGACTTAAATTTGCCTTAATTTAAGAGGCCACACGTGGGTGCTCTATGTGTATATGTGTGTGGTACACACATTATTGTAATCAGTTCAGTGACTGCGCAGAAAGAATTACATTTCCAAGTGTAGCACCTGTATATCCTCATGTAATGGTACTGCTGATTGTCAGCATCTTCAGCAGTAAGTTAGGTGTGTAAGCACAGAGAACTCCTGCTGTAAGTCAGTACAGAAGTTTTGCAGTCAGACCCAGCAGTGCTCCAACTGAACTGGTTTCCAAGAGGTCAGCTCAGCACTCACACTCCTCTGCAGGGTGGTTTGACAGGTTGGCTGAAGTTCAGTCCCTTCATGCTCGTGCCAAATCTGGCTTCAGAGGGAGCTGTGCATTGCACCGGTCACAGGTCCCATCACCTCCTTGCTCTGATGGCTTCCAGCTGTCTGAGAGGAACCCTTGCTAATCTAGGGCTCACCTTGCCAGAATACATCATTTGACACTGCAGAAGTTTTCAATTACTAAGCCCTGTCTTAATTCATTTAGGTCTTAGTTCAGATATTTAATTTTCTCCATCCACCTGTGCTTTACAGTAAGGCCCTGCTTTCTGAATTGCCCACTTTAGTAATTCAAGGATCAGTACAGAAGTTATACATATCTCTGTTGCACGGATCCACAGCTGGGGTAATAAAGCTTTATTTTGCCATAATTTCTTTGGCCTGGCATATTAGATCTCAAGTTGCTATCTTCACTGATACAAGAGTGTAACGTGGAATTTCTGTGTGATACTTTGTTCTTTGCTCACCTGTTCTGTCCTGTGACCTATCAAAGAAGCAATAAGGAATTTCCATCAGAAAAAAATCCTTAATCAATGAAAATAAGTTATGAGAATGTGGTTTTCAGTCACAACGTAAATACAAGTCAAGGGAAATGACTGAGATAATAAAGAGATCATGGAGAATCAATCAGCTTAGAGAAGGAAGCAAACAACTTGGAATATCATTTGTTGATAAGAAAAATGGAATAAGTTTTGAATGCTGTTTTGCAACCAATTTAGTAGCAATTTCTTATTTTTCACTCAAGGAAGGAGCCCAGCCTTACAGCCAAGCAAATGGTTTCATACTTAAGTATTTTCAATCATTAGGAAAAAAAAAAGACACTTATTTCCTATAATGACAGATATAATTTTAATAATAAATTTACATTCAATCCCATCACTGTTTAGTTAGAAAAATATTTATTTTCAAGAAAGAACCTACGTGTAGTTGCAAAATATAAAGCTGGAGATTGCAATTGCATTTTTTTACTTTCTTTTATTTCATTAACCTTAGATCTTGATTTAACCTCTATGTCTTGTGGTCATAAGGCAGGATGAGTTATGGTGGTTCCTATTAAAAGGTGTCTTCGGCTGTGCCTCCCACTTACTGGAGAGCAGCATGCAGGTTTGCTAGGACCGAGGGAAATTGTGGGGTATAACCATATTTAAGGCCATTATTTTCTTATAAATCAAAGAACAGCACATGTGCTTTAAAATGTGTAATTTGAAAATGGAATTACTGTTCATGAGATACATGGCACTACCCCAATAATTAATGGATCCTTTACTTCTGAGTGAGATATTTCACTAATTCCT
Organism: Gymnorhina tibicen; assembly: GCA_013399875.1. Lineage (NCBI taxonomy): Eukaryota > Metazoa > Chordata > Aves > Passeriformes > Artamidae > Gymnorhina > Gymnorhina tibicen. Next base: position 424,365 of record VXAZ01001300.1, read on the forward strand.
TGAGATAGCATCTTGTTTATTAGCTCATGGATAGTACTTCACTTTTAGCATCTGTGGCATCATCTCTAATGCCTTGAAATACGAGAACGTGCAGCCTACTTATAACTACGTAAGTAATTATGTATAAGTATAATAATTACTTACTACGTAAGTAATGTATGTACCATCAAACCCCACTGACACTGAAATGGGGAGTAAAGCTCGGTTTGCGTGAGAATACTGAAAGCTGAAATTTAGAGTTTGGAGGTCTACACTGCATGGAGAACTTAAACTCAAAATGGTGCAGCAAGAACTTGAAATAAGATCTTTAATCTGTTCTCAAGAAAACCCAGTGTCACAGTGTATCTGTGAGTAGAGCAGTAGTAGGTAGCAGGAGTAGTGAAACTAATGAGAAGCCTTTCTGTTTCAGCATCCTTTGCCTTAAATTCTTCACAAGTTTAGTGTGTGGTGACTTTGTCTTCACATTTCCTCCCTGCTCCTTTCAGTTCTGATGAAGCTAACAGAGAATTAGCTTTCAGTCTGTATCTCCTCCTCTGCTGTCTTTCCTGGGAAAGTAGGGGAGAGCAGTATGTTTTTTTTCTCTTTGAAAAGAACAGTTAAAAAAAAACCCAAACCCAACCCTAAATAGAATTGCGAATTTGTGGGGAGTGTGGAGGAGAAATAACAGAGACTATTCAGAAACTGTTCCCCTTGTTAAAATAAACATTCTCAAGTACTACTTGCTAACTGATTCAAAATGAAAACACAGCTTTATTTTCCAACCCTTTTTCTGAATTCTAAATTTAAGAAGATTAGTATGAGCTACTACGTCTACTCTGGTTGTTACGGGTTTTTCCCACTATATTTCCTCGGGCTCACATAAACTTCCTCTTATTTAGGGCTCTATGTATATGTGCAGTTGTTGGAACAAAAAATGTTTTTTGCCAGCACATATTGATTCATGTCTGCCAGCTTTGTTCTCTGCAGCAATGCCCTCAGTCAATTTCCCAAAGCAGATAATGTAACTTGTCCATGGCAGAAAATGTTGAAACTGGAAAGGCAAGAAACTGGAATTAGAGGACATTCTAAAAAGTTGAAACTGCCTCTTACAAGAGTTTCAGTTCTATGTTTACAACACTTAAAACTGTGTTATTAGAGTGTTGAAAGGTGTTGCTTTAATTCTGTCTTCGGTTTAAATAAGGCTGCAGTTGCATCTCTTCTATAATTAGTCTCATGAAGGCCTTAGATAAAGGGTTCATATAAAGGTGATTTCCAGACCGAGAGCTGGACAGTGTAGGACAGTGAGGGTGACCCTCCCAGCAATCAGAAAACAGAGAACTCAGCTGCTTTCTTGTAGTTGTGCTGGAGAGGTGATGGTGAACTGTGACCATTCCTGTGCCAAGGGAGGACACCACGGGTGTGATGCCCATTTGTTCCCTTGAACCCATTGCTCTGGATGAGCCTTAGGTTGGGTGTGTTGCCCCATGCAGGACATGTATGGCTGAGGGCCATGGATCCTCAGCTGCTGGGAAGTTACTCAGCCAAGGTTTGTTCAATCAAGGACTGTCTTTTTATGTCATTGATAGATTATTCAACTCAAGCCTTTTGAAAGATGAGGACAGAAAAATGATAATGAAGACATATGTAGTTCTGCCAGGATATTATAAAGGTGGAATCTCAACTAGTAAAGAGTTCATGTTAATATAGTTACAAAAAGTGATTGTAAGACACAGAGACTTAAATAAAGGAGCTAAACCCATGAAGTCAGTTGAATAATACCTGATGAGGAAAGAGTTTCCTATTTATAGAAAAATAATTTCAGGAAATGATTGCCACATATGATATTATTTAGATGCACATTTTCTTATTAAATCAAGATTTCTCACTTCTCTAAGTTTTCCTTAGCACAATAAAATAATGAAATACATCTGAACAGATCCCCCAAATTTGTTGTTCTTTTAATGCCTCCAGGAAGCACATTAACATATCCATTCCTTGGGTGAAGTAATTCAGATTTCAGTAATGTGGCTATTTGAGAACCCTGTGTTGTTTTACAAGGAGCACAAGATTTACCTGTCTACCGAGATAATGTTTTTAATATAAAGTGTAAAAGGAGCTGTTGTAAGATGGGTCCCTGTGTGATGCCTTCAGTCTCTTCCCATGCTCAAGACATTTTTTTTTCTGCCTAGAGCTTCAGAGAGAGAAAAGGGGGATATAAGCCAAGCAAATTAAGCCAAATTAGCCAAAAAAAACCCTTGGAAACTTATATACTAAAGGAAGGAAAAGCAAAACATAGTTCTCGGTAGTTTACACTTTGTCCTTCTGATAAAGGGTGCTGTTAGAAAATACATTTGACTCCCCTGGTAAGATTTGGTCAGGAGTCAACAATTGGCAAGGACACTGAATAGAGGAAATACTCTCTAAAAAACCTATGGAAGTGTGAAGAATTACTTTTCCTCAAACTTCAGGAGAAGCAGAAAGGTTTTTATTTAATATCACTGTCATAATACAAGATCATAGAGAGGAAATAAGATCAGCTGATATTTTTTTGTAGTACAAGTCCTACTTGGGACTGTTATACTCATTTGCCTGATTGTCACTTCATCTTAATATTGTCTGTGTTTAATGATGGAGTTATGCACATATGTCTCATTTTAGTGATGGGTACATTTTTCAGCATAGTATTTATGAAGTGGTTTCATTTAGAACTCAAAATAAGTTTCTGTCTGTACATGACTGGAAGGAAGACTGAGGTGGATAAATGAACCTGTCCAAGATTACAACCAGTTGCACTTAGGAATAAAAAATTTATCAGCCCCATTCATCTTTGCTGTATATCCAAGAGGATCACCAAGAGGAGGAAGAAAAAAGTTTCCCTTTCTGACACATGCCCTCTCAAAAGCATTATTTTCTGAATAGCAATATTTAGTAGCAAGTGAGAGTAGGATGTTTGAATGTACAGTGATGGATTCACCTCGGCTGGCTGCCAGAACCTCACCCAGCTGTGCTGTCCTTCCCCCTCTTCAAGAGTTCATGGGGAGAAAGGAGGATGGAAAAGCTCTTGGGTTCAAATAAAGACAGGGACATTTCTTGCTGATTGTCATCATGGGCAAAACAGACTTGACTTGAAAAATGAATTTCATTCATTTCCTATTGAAGTGCAGTTAGATGGTTATAAGCAGAGGTAGAACCTAAACCACCTTCCCCCAATTCCTCCCCCATCTTCAGCAGGAGTGGCACAGGGATATGAGGACCCGAGGGTTGTGGCTGTGGGGCCTTCATCTCCAGTTAACTCAGTATTCTTTGTATGTCATCTCATCCAAGTCCTTCCATGCTGTTCATGATTGTGTGCTCCTATCTCACAGTCCTGTGGAATGCTTTATTTCTTACATGCAAAAAGGTAAAGAAAAACATGGAATGTTTTGAAATAATCAGAGTATCAAAACCAAAATGAAGGTACACTGCAGCATAAATAACAAGCTCTCTGCAAGCTGCCAGTGTAGACCAGGTTTTGCGTATTTTGCTCTGCAGACATAATAAATAGAAAAATATGAGTAAAGGTCTCACCCTACTGAAACAAACGGCAGACACTCTGATTTAAGCGGAGCTGAGTTTTCACCCATTATTATTCCTTAGCAAACTTTTATCATCAGTGTGGTTTTATCCATGTCGCTGTGTGCATGTATGCATATTTATGATTTTCTCAAGTGATTCTGACTTAGTCACATACCAGCTCAGCCCTGTGGGGTTTGGTCATTGACCTTGATAGATCACTTATATTTCTAACATGAAAATGCTTGTTGGAATTCCAAAATGGCTTAGGCTAGCAACTTGGTAATAACTATTATTCCTAGATAAAAGTATTCCTAAATTGAAAATATTGTTGCAATAAAATCCTATTGTGTGCTCTCATATTTAGCTCTTGAAACAGTTTGGGTTGATTCTGATACTGGAAAGACACATTTTAAGGTGCAGAACTGCCAAATGGATGTAAAATTGCAGGATTGACCTAATGGATGTAATCGGTAGGCCACTGTTGTGCAGTTCCAGTTTTATTTAGTGTAATCATTTAAGCTGTCCTCGTCATACTGTGTTATTTATCCTGAAGGGTTCAGAATCTTTCACTGTTTACACTGATGATTGATCTTAGCTGAAACGAGACCATCTCTGGGTGAACCGGTAGCAGCAACATTACCACATTTTTTTGAGAGAAGTGGTAATGTATCCAACCAACCAACCAAAACAGGGGAGCTCAGAACCACTGGCATGTTTGCCAAAGCTGTAAAATGCTCAAGTAGGCAAAGTTAATGTTTTTTTGGTAAGAATTAGCACCATGAAATTCTCAACAGACCTGTTGTCACTACTGGAAATGTACATCGAGCGAACAATGCAGTACCTGTGGATTCTCTCACCTCTGTGTACATTGAATATTGAGATTTGACCCAGCGGGTAGAACACCACCAGCATAATTATTTCACCCACTCCTCTCACCAGTTCAACTTAGGCTGTGTTTTGTTTGCCATCTAAGTAATGAGAAGTAACCCTTTATTTCAGAGGGTCAGCATAATTGCAGGACAAGATAGTAGTACTTCAAGAGTTAGCTTTTTGCTAAGGTATTGAAACTGGATGTATGATTGGCCCACTGAAAATTTTTATAGGAAAGAAAAAAATGCTTTCAATGTGTGGTTTCTTAAAACTAAAAACAGGGGAAGAAAAAAGCCCCCAAACTTTATCAAAAGTCTTTTCCAATCCTGCCGTGCTTTGCCTTCCTTTGTCTAAGCATTTGGCATACTTGATAAGATGATGTATTTGGTACAGGTTCACTTCCGATAATTACTACCAACCTCCTTAACCAATGTGAAGAGTGCCTTCCTTCCCCTCCCCTCTGTTCTTGTGAGAGACTAACCTCAGCTGTGCAGGGGTTGGTGGCATTTGCATGTGGAAATGCACTAATATGGATGTTTTTCTTTGTGTGTGCATCCTTGCAGTGTTGTATACCAGGATGGATTTTATGGTGCAGACATTTATGTAAGTATTCATTGATGTGCATGCTGTCCTTGTACATTACCAGAGTCATTCTTTTTACAAGTTTGCTGCCTAGCTTGACTCTGTTTTGTCTATTTACCATCCCTTGCCTGTCAAAAAGAATTGAGAAGAATATCTCTCACATTGGAAGACCTTTCTGTTCATTACATCTATCATTGTTCAGTGGAGCTGAATTAACTCTTCAATCAAATGCTGAATGAATGCAAAAAGATGTGAAAAATGTGTGTCCGTGTGTGGAGGGGCGTCTCCCTCCGTAATTGAAGTTCAAAGAAAATATAAAGCAAAGCAGAAACATTCTTTTGCAAATCCCCACAAGTTCTTTTTTAAAAAAATCAAGGCAAGCTGAATATTATGAATACTTGAAGAATGAAAGTACTTCATGGAGAGATGCAGGTTTCCCAAATCCAACCAAAACTGGGTATATGTAGGTGCCACGGTGATAGTAGAGCTTAATGGCATAGTAAGTTTAAGATATGGCAATTTATTGTCTGCAATCTGAGTAGACTTCCAAAAATTGCACTTCTAAAATTCACTAATTTCAGTTTAAAGGAAATGGGTAGAGACTGCTCACAATACAAGTGGATAATGTATTAGGAAAGATTCATAGTCCTGGATCCATCGCACCTAATTGTTCACCAATTTAATTTTAAATAATGCTTTTACAACTTTTTTTGCTATTTTTTTCATGCTTCATACATTATTTTTTCTTACCAACTTTTAATCTTGAATGTGTACAAATAGACTTCGTATGTCTGAGTATGCAAGAGGTTTCAGGGGGTTGAGGCTAAATTTCACTCTTCTAAAATAATTAATTATTATACCTTATGTGTAGATGTAAAATATTTCACTGGTAGTAAGCAATATTTTACTTTTGTTATTATTTTAATAAGGCAATCTGGTCCTAAGTTACAGGTATCATCTTTGTTTCACCAGACAGCTTTCTGTAACCTGCTTGTACTGTCTCAGTTGAGATAAAATGAGACGGACAAGTTGAAATTTGTAGGAATATTAAAAATTAAATAGGCAATGCTAGGAAACATCCCTTGTGTTTATTATCAGCAATCTTCTCGAACTATTCCCAAGGGAACAGATTTTTGTTAGTAAGTTTTATATGAAGTAGGAAAACAATTTGAATTTATGGATGAAATAGGTTTTGTTTTTCTGGATGGAGGTGGAAAGGCTGATCCTTATCTGAAAATTCATTTGTGCAGCTTAAAAACATATTTAAAATAAATTAGCGAGGGTAAAGTCCTCTCCGTATGCACTCAGTGATGTTATCAGTGAGATATTGTTTACAACACAAGAATCACCCACTGGCCAAAGGTTTGCTCAAGACAAATAAGTGGCTCTAATCTCACCCAAACCTGCTGCTGCACAATTTTTGAGCTGTATGGGACATGTGTTACAGTGTGGAATTTCTTCAAGTGTGGCTTCCAATTTTCATGTTCCTTCAAACTGTCCAAAGAGTTTGACATCCATTTTGCTCTGTTTACCAACCCAGAAGTCTGTAGGGCAACAAGATCTTTCTCAGGAGGGCTCAGTGGGAGAGAATAGGTGGGAACTAAATGTTACTGCAGCAGTTTCTAGGTTTGGAACCCACTGCTGCTGCAAGCCAGGAATATCTCTTTGGTGACTGACAATATTATTTTTAAGTGGCCTCACACCCTCTCACAGACCTTAACATTTTGTTTCCAAAGAGAGGGTGATTTCAATGAGAAAGATACGGAATAAATTCCTAATTTCTAGTATAGACTCAGTTTTGTCGTCTGCAATAATTGTGTGCATTAGAAAATGGAATAACTACACTGGTTTTCACTCAGTTGCAGCTTTGTATTTCTGGTTGCATATCGTAGTTCTCTTAATGCAACAAAATGCTTATCTTTATAGCAGATGACAGAATTAAAACACTCTTCTGGAAATGAATTTCTTCATAATATACAAATCTTTTATAAATAATTTTTCTTCACATTTGTGCCTTCTTGTGTATAAGCGTTTGCAGGGGAGGGAGAAAGAGATAGAAAGAACTGGCAGAAATCAAATGAAACCTTAAAATTCACAGTGTATTAGTTCTTAGTGTAGCAGTTTGCAGCAGACCAAGTTATTTATTAAATCCCAATTGTTTATGACATAGCTCTACTCAGCTTTTCATTTTAGGTACAAAGCTGAAGCTTTGTGAAATGACAAATGCTCTGTGAAAAAAGGAGAAAAAGCATTTAAACAATGTAGGGTTTAATAGTGGATTGGAGAAAAAGGAGCCTTAGAAATACCACAGAAAGCAAAACAAGAGGTGTACAATAGTGAAAAGTCAGATCAAAAATATGCATTAATGGGTATATCAGAGTGGGTTTCATCCTGCTCTGATTACACTGAGAACAACAGAGATACGGACTGTGCTATTCTTTGCATAATTTGGGATCAACAGAGCCTTTGGTGAGAGAAACCATAGATTTAGGGGAAAGGAGGGAGGGGAGACACAAAAAGGTACTGGTTGGGTGAAAGCTGCAGGGTGAACCAAGAACAGCAAATATCCAGAGCTGCTCAATACTAACCAGTGGAAAAGAAGAGATTACAAATATAAAAATAGGTGGAAAGTACAATCTAAAGTGAAAAACCAACAGCCATGCTTCTAGACGTAATATAATATATTCTATATTTCGTATAATTCTGTATGGAATGTAATAATCTTTCTGAAATAGCTGAGCTATTGAATTCCCTTTAAAATGTGCCTCTGAGTAGGAAAAATAAAGGAGATTATTAGGAAGTAAGGAAGACCTTTTAAAATTAAGTATTGATTCACTAAGAGAAAAAGTCATTAAAAGAGAATTAAAGTTGCCTGCCAGCAAATATAGAAGTTCTTAGATGAAGATTGACACCTGTGAAAATAAGAAAATACACTTCACAAAATGAAGCAAAAAATAGTAACAGTCTCAGAAATATGCAGTTAAAATAATAGCTCTACACTTTTGCTCTGCTTTATCTCAAATCTGTTCCCTTTTTTTTATTGCTGTTGTTATAAAGAATATTTTCAGAATATGTCAGTCATCAATCCACACCTAAAATGTGGGAAGGCTTGGAAACACGAGAACCTTCCACACCCTGTCACCACCAGCTCAAGAAGTCCCTGGGTAATGATTTAACCATGGCCGTTAGTCAGTCCTACTGCTCACAGCAGGGTTTTCCAAACTTCCTGGGATTCTGGGCCTGGGATACTGCAGCTGGAGAGAATCCATGGTAAAATAGACATGTATAGTTTTAAAACCTTGGTTTTGCTGCTTTTTTTTTTATGCTGCTGGGCAAGAATAAGGCAGATTTTTGTGGTCAGGGGTATGGAATGAGACTATTTCCTAATAGCTATTGCTGTCACCTTTAGCTCAAAGCCAGGATGGAATTGAGGATGGAGGATATATTTGTTTCTCAAGTGAAAAGCCAAGGTAATTATCTAAGCAACATTCCCGTGACCCCCGGTAGAAGTCCCTCAAAGCCCTCAGGTCCCCTGAAAGGCATCACTGTTCTGAGGTGAAAAACAAGGATATGCAGATAGCACTGAAGGTTTTGTTTCAGGAACCAAGGATTTTTTGTGTTTTGCAAATGGAAGGGTGTGCCATTTCCTGTGACTCACAGAAACAGAGCAAGAAGTGGAGAAATGACTTTGCCAAGGGCAAAAGGGTCCCCAGGGAGCAGTGGGTTGTTCTTTCCACTGCTCTATGTGCTGGAACACTCCATGATACCCTTTAAAAAGTTTGGATAGGTAGGGATGAAATGTCCTTTCATCTCATCTTTATTTGTGATATAGACAGTATCTTTAAAAAGGTACCAGACCAGTCCTGGTGATTGTATTTGGTCATTAATGCAGGTGGTGCCTGGATATTTTACCAAGAGTTTCTCTGAGGCAACAGCTGCCTCTGGGAACATGCTATAGAAATGCCCCAAACCTTGCACACAGGCCTGCTCTAGCATTTGAGCCAGCACAAACAGGGGGTGGGTTGTTTGTTTATTTTTAATTCTCCCGGTCCAAGTTTTGCTTGGTGGGCAGAACAAATGCTGTTTAAATCTCAATAGCATGTGAGTGGAGGAAAAGGAACTGACAGCTTCTATATTCTGCAGCTCTGGGTGTAATTAATGTAATTTTTAATGCCATTCTTCTATTTGTATTTAATAAGGCAGGTCTAATTCTCAATACTAGAGAAGGTTTGGAACCTTGATTAATTTATGTTCACAAAATACTCTGAGATCCCTGAGTGAAAGGAAGTATAGGAAGTATAAATTGAGGAAAATTAACTCTCAACATTCATATGGAATATTAAATATGTAGCTAATAGAAAAAAAACCTCAAAAAATACTCATCATTTAGAATCACTTTGTGTGTCAGTACATCTGAGATCATGAAAAAAAACTAATTTGGCTGTTTTATGAGGAGGTGCACACATGTATATGTTGTTTTGTAATCTCTAGATTCTGTCTGGGTAAGTTTTTTGTGGAAGTTAGCCTTACTGCAGATATACACACTTTATTTAAAAATTTACTTGTATTTAATTTTCTGTTCATTTCCATTTTATCATCTTATTCAAAATGTGTGTGATTTCTTTCTAAAATTGATTAAGATTTCTATAAAAATCAGCAACTAATTTCTGACAGATCCCACTGCTCTTTTTCTGTTTGCCTGAGCCAGAGAGGTATAAAACATTGAGAGGAAAATTCTAATGAATTGCTGTGCGGAATTTGCCTAAATTCCTTCCTTACATCCTTCTTTCCATTCTTCCTTCCTCATTCAAATCATTCCATTTCTGTTTCTTTATAGAGCAGTGTTGCAGGAGCCTGTGTATGGCAATAAGTTACCACAGGTATGACACCCACTGATGGAAAAAACCTCACCATGCTGAATGTAGACTCATGTAAAATTATACTGATACTCGAATAATTATGTGAAAAAATGGATTCTGTGTGTACAAATGGCAAAAATAGTCCACCAGTTGCATTTTATTTTTCAGATTCAGTCACAAAGTTGCAGATAGTGATACTACTCTTAGTTTTTAAATCTACTTAAGCTGCTGTAACACTGTTTGATCATTGTTGTGGAAGTAGCAAATATGGGAGCACAGATAAGGCAATAGCATTTTTTCATTATGGTATCTGAATTTATTATTTTCAAAATAATATGCAAAGCATAAAAGTCAGGTACCTTCTGCCTGGATATCGATGTAAGGGGAAAGAAGAATTCCTAAAACATTTCTAATATATAGGAGCTGAAAATTTTTATTTATTTTTATGTAATTATTACATAATTTTGTTCTAAGTATTTTATTTTGCAATATAGTCTAAAGCATGAGGATAAATATATAATGTTACTCAAGAGATGTACCTGTAGTGAAGGTTACTGGTGTATTCTTCATCTTAAATATCAGCCAAATTCAAAATTAGGCAAGAGTTGTCAAGTAGAACTTGTAGCAGTAGTTGAGTTCAGGAGTTTGAACTGGATTCCCACCCCAATTCCCAGTGTAAAATGAACCTCCAAGTATTTTCTTCCTGCAGTAATCAAAAATCACCTGAAGTAATGAAGTAAAACAATGAGAAAATTTAGTACAACGCCAAAAGTGCAGAACACAAACCCCATAAAAATAATTTGCTTAGGCATATTTTAATGTGTAATTTATGATAGTTTATTTTAAAATTAGGAATTTATGACATGGGATGGTAGGGAATTAGGTTTTCCCTGATAACCAAACACATCCTGCGTTTCTAGTTCTCTGGAGAATTCAGCCAAATTCAATGCTTTCAATCTCTTTTTATTTGTTTGCTTTATACTCATTCTTGCCAGGGCTCTCATAAATGTCAGACTGATTGCTGAATCCAAAACATCTTAATAAAGTTCAGAGTCGAGCTTCCTTGTTCAGCAGAAATTCTTTGAAAGCAAATCAAAATGTAAGCATAAAAGGAATGTAGCTCTTATGTTTAGGGAGCAAGAAAGGGTCTCTCCTCACACACTGATCAAGTTTTGGTGATAGTTAAATAAAGGGAAGAAAACCAATCCTGATAGTTAAATAAAGGGAAGAAAACCAATCCTCACAGAGCCCACCAGATTTCAGATCAGCTGCTGTGGGAACAGCCTGTCTCATTTTTCTCCCACTCGGAACTGCTCATGATGGCCTGTTCTCAATTCCATACCATGGTGGGAGCTGTTATGTGCAGAGTTGGATTGACTTGGAGTGGCTCTCACTTTTAAGTCAGGGGTTTTAGGAGTGGACGTCAGGACAAGCAAAGGAGTTGGACACCCTGGTGAACAGAGGCATGTCAGACTGCAGATCTGCCACACGTTGCCAGGACTGGGTCACGAAAACAAGTTCAATACCTTCCTCATATCAGCACTCAGGGGAAAAAAAAGACCAAAAAAAAAAAAAGGGAAAAAAAGGTGTTATATTTAGCCCTCAAAAACCAGGAGGGGAGAACAGATAAGTTTGTATCATCTCTCACCTCTCTCCCTTTGACACAGGCCAGCCCGAGTGTGCAGTTTGAATTTATCTCCTCTCAGCCTCGCTGTCTACTGGCTTAATTTGTACCTGGTGACATTATTTGATATCCGAAGGCCTGAACGTACATATCTGCAGCAATGTGTGCCTGTTCTACATTTCTGACAGTGATAGCCTTCTGCTGGTTTATAAAAACCAAATGATCTGAAATGAGAAGGTGTTTTTTCTCACTGCCTCTGTGTGTACAGAGGAGCAGAGGAGAGGGCACATGGGGTATTAGGAGATGCTTATTCCTACCTGATCCCAGGGCTTGTGTGACACAATTGCTGCTAGCAGGGAGCTGGCCAGGAGCAGGGAGGGACATGTCCTGTTCTCTGTGTGAGCACTTGAAAAAAAATCAGAAAAAATGTTTTTCAAATAAGCTGACAATTCAAAGCCTGGAGTTTCTAATGAGCTGTCAGTGTATGTAAAACTTGTGTTTATTCTTAGGGTGATGTGGCATTGTCAGCTGAACGATTGATTTCCAAACCCAACCTGCTTCAAATCTTCAAACCCACAAAGGTTACATAGGGTAGGGATGAAAGCCATTCTGCCAAGCAAAGTGGTAGAAGGGGAAATAGCTTAGAAGGGGAAATAGTTCAGATTGCTTTTCTGAAAAGAGTGAATTTTTATTTGCAAAATCAAAATAGAAAACCCACGAAATTACAGCAGTAAAAATGTTCTACTGTTACAGTAAAGGCTGACACATCGTGGCCTATTCTTCTTGCTTCAGCACAATATCTTGGGTGAATGCAGCCTTCCAAAAAAAAAAAAAAATCAATCCATTAAAAGCGAACACTTCAGCAAAAGAGTGAATTTTTATTCAAAGTTGAGTGAGCTGATACTGTCTTATTCAGCTCTTTGTTAGGGAGGAGGTAGGTGGAGAAGGCACTACAGCAGCCCCCTGTCCCAGAAGGTGCTGGGGGGGAGAATTTTAATTGGGACGTAAATCATGTTTGTGTTATCAGTGGGCCTGGGCTGGGGTTGTTAATTGGCATGCTGAGATCATTTGGAAATGGTTGATATAACACCGTGGTCCATTGAACAGGAAGCTCTGCTGTTTTCACAGTTTGATAATCAATGCATCACTGCACTCAATTCCTTTCCAATGTGTGTTTGTTTGTCCTGTTTGCTTAATTGAACAGCTGGAATTACTGTTACATACAACTGAATGTTAATTCATGGAAGAAGAGAATTTTGCTTCTTCATTATAATTTTATGTCTAAATTGGAAACCTATGTAATATTAAGTGTTAATTGAGTGCACAAATTCATAGGTTTAATCAACCAGGCATGATGAATCATATTTTGTACAAAAAAAAAGAATTTATTATTAGCTGAGTTTGTCTTTTAAGTTCAGCATTACTTTGTGAATATACATACACTTGGTTCATAAGAACAATTGCTGCTTGAAAATTTGGAGAAGAATACAGTATTGGCTTGTAAAAAAACTTACACTGATCAGTATAGTTCATTGCTTTCTCCTGATCTCTGGGACAAATCCTAAGAAGTTTGTGGTGCTCGATTTTGCTCAGTGATTCACCGAAATAGTTCCTTAACATTTAACTGCAGTATTTCTTATGCATTTAACTGAACTGCAGCATGACTGTACTCTTTCACTTGTTATCAAATGTTGCAAAATATGATTTGAGGTGCCACAGCAATGCAGTTAGAGCGTGAGTTTGTGTTTCAGGGTGGTTATGCTGCCTACCGGTATGCCCAGCCTGCCACTGCCACTGCAGCTGCCTACAGTGACAGGTAAGACCTCCTTTTCTGCTCAGAAATATTTGACCAGTGGAAGTTGAAGATGATTCTATAAATTTGCCTTGTTGAAGTCTCATAACTGTCTTGTTGCTCTGCAGATAACTGTGATATCTAAAGCAGGCTGTTTTATTATAATCCATGAATAGCCATAAATTGAGAGACTTTAGGCCTTAATTGAGAATCAGGCATGAGATGTGCACATTCCCAAGCTGTAGATCATCCAGTTAACGTCTGTGACCCTTGTACAATGTAGATAAATAAATGTACAGATTCATGATTGTCTGCTACTAAGGATCATTATTTGTCTTAGGAGTATTATTTCAGTTGATTTAGAACCTTGAACCTATTGAGTGCCCTCAATTCTCATTGACATTGTTTTAGTCAGTGAAAATTGAGAATGAACTGTGTCTAAGCTTGAACTATCCAATGCAAAACAATATTTTTTTTCCATTTGCTTTCTACCCAGGAATTTAATTTTTCCAAATACTTGAAAAAAAAAAGTTATTTTTCTTTTGCTCTGTATTTTTATCCTCAAAATGTAAACCACATTTGGTGGAAACAATATCAGGAATGGAAAATTACTAAAATCTGCACATTCAAAGACTTAAGTTTTATCAACTAAGAGCAATGTCACATATATTAGTGTGTCTTCTTGAAAGATGAATGTTGGAACCCCATGGAAGTCAATGTCTAAATTGCTGTTGACTTCAGTAGGAACAGGATTTTATCAAATTGCATAAAATTAAGTCTTTGCAGTATGTGGGCATGATTTTGTAATGAGAAGGAGGATTATCCTACGTTTTCTTCATAAACTGTACCCTTAAAATCTATTCTATCTTTAATGTTTTTCAAGTCCTTGAGGAGTGTTCCCTTGTAAAGGGAGAGGGTGTGTGTGGTGACAGAGACACACATTAATTCACTTCGTGATGGCAGTGAGAAGTAAGGTCATGCTTCTCACTACCTGATACAAGAAAATTTTCCCTTGGAATCATGGAAATAATTTCTTAAGTCTTAAATACATATTGAAAAATTTATTGGAATGCTAAATTAACAGTGTTATAAATGCTTCTGTTTCTTAAAAAATCAAGAGATTAAGAAATTCTAGTGCACAATTTCTTAGATTGAAGCGCTGTTCATGGATTCTGTATTTTTAGAACTAAGTCCCATGGTATGAATGTTACAATGCTATGCATGCATATTTGCCTTTCAAGTGCTTATTCTGGGTAATGAAGATATATTTTTTAAAGTTATGTGAATAAAGTAATTTGCATGTATGGCTGAGGCATGCTGTGTCAGACAGGTAAGCAAGCTACTTTTTATTGATTTTGGGTCAGTAATATCAACTAGATCTGTGCTGTGTGCACTTTGTTGGCAATGTACTATTTCTACATAGGGGAACCTGCACAGGTGAAGTGCTACTCAGTAGTTTCATTTCATTTCCACAAAGGTTTGTTAGCATGTCGCAGCTCTAGGGTTTTTCTGTGAGCTTGTAATGCAAAACAACTCCTGCTTCTAAAAGCCTACTAAACCAAAAGGACAAAATTATAAATAACCTCCTGTGGTCAGCCAGGTTTTGCCAGCTATCACTCAGGTGTCCCTGGATCATTTTATAGGCTGTTTATTTCCATTAATTAAACCTATGCATTACATAGAGAAACTGAACAATATCAAGCTGACTTTTAAATGCTTTAATTATGAATTGATGTACCTTCTCATAAACCAGATCAAAGGCTGTAAGATAAAATATCAGTTGGTCACATGTTCTGCTACGGGCAGAGAGTCAGGATCACAAAGAGTTATGCTGACAAAAAGGTAAAGGATTTGTTTAGGGAAGATAGTGCTCTTAAATGCTGTAAAGGAAGCTGGAGATGGCATCAGTAGTTATGCAGTTGTTACAATCCTTAATTATTTTTTGGAAAAAATTGTCTAATTTTCAGATACACTTTGTGAATAATTAGAATTGCAATAACCTGTCTTTGCTTGCATACTTTTAGCTATCTTAAATGAATTTTATATCTTTTGGATTTTTTTTTAATTTAGCTTCTCTTTTTAAATGTGGTTAACCCTCATCTTCGATCTGCTTCCCCCAAATGAATATGGTTTCTTGTCTTAATTACAAATCTCATAACTGAATTTCTTAATGAGAGAATCCCAAAACTAGCATAGAGAACAAAACAAATAACAATCTTCTCAAACATTTCTTTGCATGTGGGGAACTATGTGCAAACATGGATACCTCTGATTATTCACAACTGCAGTTTGTTTAATTTGACTTTTTGTTAATTTTTAAATGAATTTAATTTAGCTACTTTTGTGAAATTACTAATATTGAAAGTGCTGAAATATAGTTCAGTACAACTGCTTGTATCTGTTCTTCTCAATCTAATGATCATCTGCTCTCCTCTCACGATATTGAAGATTCCATCTCTCCTTATACACTTATTTAGTGTTCATATGAGCACCTATTTAATTTAATTACAGGTGAACTATATTTACTTTTTGTGTAAAAAATGATGCCCAGCGAAATTAAGTGAGGACCACTGAGTGTTTACTATTGAAGCAGTGACATATCATGGAAATAATACTTCATACTAATTTAAAAAATAAGACAAGTTTTATTTTTTTGATCACCACTCATATCCATTATGAATGGCAATGTTCCATATTTGAAATGCTTCTTAAGTCAGGAGATGGAAAGAGGAAATCTTTAGATTGGAGACATGTTTTGGTAAATTAAAAATAAAGGTTAATAGAAAGATTTGGGACTCCACAATCAATAGACCAAGTCGATTGATAATGATCACTGTCAGAGGGCTCTATTCTGAAGAAATGCAATGGTATCCTTGTTTGTCACAGCTGGAAATATTGCTGGAAATAGGCGAGGAGCAGATATACAGGGGAGAATCAGGTGGCAAGGAAATACCATTAAACCAATCAATGCAAACCCCTAAGTATTTGTCAAGACAGATCACGTACTCTTAAACCCAGTTTGACAACAGAGGTCGGCCTGGCAGATCTCTCCAGTCATTTCTTAGGATCATAAAACAAAAACAACAAAAAAACAGGTACATTTTGTTTTATTTATGAAGCAATACAATCACTGGATACAACTTCAAAAAAATTCAGAATTCAGTTTTTATATTGTGTGATCTGTCATATGCTAAATTGCACGTACAGATTTGAAGGTCTTTGCAGAAGTGGATCAAAAAAAATTTTGTTTGACTTGCCAAGATTTAAAATATTTCTGATCGTTTTTCCAATTAGTGTAAGTCCTAAAAGGGGACCTACTGGTCTATATATGTTCTTCATCAGTCTGGAACTTGCCTGGCAAACTCTCTAAACTGAGCATATTTGGAAAAAATAATTGTAAAGATGTGCAAAAGACACTAAATCAGATGTCAATAAAATGTTTGTACAGCTTTTAATCATCTTTCTTGCAACATTTTTTAAGAAAAATAAATAAAAAATAGTTGTTAGATTTCTGTCCAAGTCTGAAGTAAGAGAAGCTAGCAAGGTCATCCAGTTTTGTGTTCCTGAGGTAGAAGGAGTCGGAGCATGGCAGTGGGGCGTATTGTCATTTTGTCATTGCATGTTCACTTGGTGTTGCTGGTATGTCTGTAATGCTGTACTGGATTTGACAGATCCATCACATAGCTCAGTGAATGGCTTGCTTGAATTAAGCCTATGGGCAGACTTATTCACATTGATTGGCTATTGGTTTTGTGTTTTATGATTTGATTATTGCATCTTCGATCGGAGTAAGAAAAATGTTCCTTTCATGCATATGAACGTTGTCAGCAATATTTATGCAAGTGTGTCTGGGAGTGTAACGAACAGAGCCCTGCCAGGAGGAAGGCAGCCCTGTCTGAAAGGCAGAGCCATCCCCCTTGTGCTGCTTGCTGTCCCTGTGAGGGCCGAGGTGTGTTTATACATGGATGGTGGTGTATCCATATATACACACACATTCCCCATCCATCACACACACACACACACACACGGACACAGGGATGCTGCTCTGAGCACCATTCCCTTATACACAATGCCAAATTTAAACCTCACTCCAAACTACAGGAAGATTCCCACTGACCTCTTTGTTGTCTGGATTAAATCCCTTATCACTGGAAGCTGACTTTTTTTTGCTTTTTAAAATTTTTTTAAAATAAAATAAGGCATATTCCAAAATATTTTGCACATAACACTTTGTAGTAAAAAATATGTTTGGGTTTTTTTTCTCCCACTATCAATTTGTGTTACATGTTCTGTGGTTATACCTAGGGTTTTATGAAATTTGAGAGAGAAGGTTTTGTCATGTGGAAATTATGTATCTTTCAGATCTGAAATCTTACTCCTGATAAAATCCTGATATTCTAATAGTTTACATTTTTAACATGTCTATGTGGAGCATTGAGTTTTTTCAAAGCAGTAGTGTCTACAGAGATAGTTTAATACATTTTCCAGTTCTCTCTGGGCAAGTAATTAAGAGTAATACTTGATATTTGTGCTCAGGTTATCCTAAAATAGAATAGGTACAGATTTGATTTAATTGTAAATGTGCTCATTAAAGAATGGAAATTTAGAATGAGGAGTAAAAAACCACAAAATATAAAATGTGGGCTTCTGTAGCTGGAGGGGGTTTTTTATTATATTGTGGACTATAATAACTTCTATTTTATGATTAAACAATGAAAACCACTATAGTTTTATTCAAATTATTTTCTCTTATTGAAGATTACTAGAGATATATACTAAAAATGAAGGTTTTGATTGCATAAAAAATATAATAGAATCTTGAGCCAGAATTTAATTTTCCATTAAATAATTTTATAGAAGCATAAATATTTTAAAATCTAGTACTTCATTCATTTCATGATTGTACTTTCCAAGATTACAGAGAAAGAGCTTCTCTACACAGTTTTAGTTTCTAAAAGAATCAGGTCATAAGAGCAAAAGAATTAGAATACAGTGGTACCTGTTCGACTCCCAGCTGGAACCTTCAAACATTTGTGTTCTTTGCTATCCCAGTGGAATCTTGAGAAATGGAAAGGTTTGGGGGATGATCCATAAGGAAGAATTGTACAGCCCATATTCTAGGCTACTCCAGTTTTGACAATGAAAAGGCTCAGTTAGCACCTTGACTGGGTACAGAGGTTGTGTTTAGCTTTTGTAACAGCAAGAGTTGAGAATATATGTAACACTTCTGCAAACACTTAGGTTTGATGTGGTGATGCTTTGTTGGTCTAGTTTTTTTTCCTGGACAATCCTGTATGGTAGCTAAAGCTTCTTTATTCTCTATTATTGCAAATAAAAATCAAATTATTGGCTTGGATGTTACAGAGAGGTAGTGGATTTGGCCATCTACCTGTTAGAACTTTATGCCTGTATGATCTCTGGCGAGCTAGAGGATCACTGGCATCATGTTAATATTTCATAATCCATTTTCATCCCAGTTCACTCACAGTTTCAGGGATGACTGGAGTATATGACTCATAGTATAACCATAACAGTACCTTTTAGTGAAGACTTAGAAAATAAAAGTGGGTGAATACGAATAAAGAAAATGTTACAGGGAAAAAAGAAAATCAAAGCATTTGAAATTCCATGAGCAGGGACTTTAATGTAGTACATTTTGACAGGAATTTTGTGAAATGAAAATGTTGTATAGAGTACTTTCCAATAATTGAAGCATGGTTTGTTCTAAAATACTGCAGATATGACATTTTTGGGGGAGACACAGTGAGTCACATTAACATAGGAAAACATTGCAAACAGTTACATTTCATAAAAACATAATCTTCTACCAGTTCTAGAGAGCTGCTTTGATATTTTAATACATTCTTCTACTGGGTGGAGTTAACCTGTTTACTGGTATTTTGAAGGCTTGATTCACCTGTGTGTAGTTTGACTATTCATGTAACATCCAGGGAACTGTTAAAACTCCTCCACTAGTTCAAAACTGAGGGCATACAGTAGTGAAAAAGCTTAGTGGTACTGCCCAGAATTATGGTAAGCACCAGTTAAACTTTTATCGCATCAGAGCTGGTTTCTTTCATACCCTGCTTCTACTTCTCTTACCTGTAATCGCCATTCTCACTCATTGCAGTATCAAGGGATATTTTAGGAATCCCCATAGACAAGGAAAGGCTTGGCTATTACTGTGAAATCTGTTTTGACACCCATGCTGGAAATCACGAAATAAAAATTGGGAGAGAAGGTAGAGAGGTAGACTAAAGCCTAGATTTCCATACTTGGCTTCCTGATGTGCTCCAAGCTTAAGGTGCTCAGTACTTTTGCTGCCAGTTTCTTGAACATAGGGAGAGCTGTTAAATGCTCAGCATGTTCCAAAAAAAAAAAAAAA
>VXAZ01001300.1:444045-464045 GCA_013399875.1 Gymnorhina tibicen
TCCAAAAAAAAAAAAAAAAAAAAAAAATCAGTGCACCTCTTCTGACATTTACATCTCAGCTTCAGTATCTTCTCTTGGTTTTGTTTAATGCATCCAGCCTACATCTGGTTATGTAGCACGACTTTTAACTTGGGAGTTCCTTACTCTGATGTAAAAGCTCATAGTAAATAACTGCGATTATGAATTTATTAATTTGATGAATTTTCATACATAATTTTTCTCTAAAAGGAGGGGGGGAAAGGACTGCTTAACATTTTTAAAGTAGGAATTATCTCATAACTAGCTTATAAAAACTTCCTTGCTCTTAGAGGATATTGGAAGAAAGTGTGACTTTAAAATTTTTCAGTGTTGCATTCAGCAGACTGGATAAATACGGAGTTGGGGAGTCACTAAAACATTGATTCCTGACCCAGCAGACCAAAACTGTTACAGTCCATTGGGTCACTGCCTGTTACATGATAGACCATAACAGTTCCTTTGGACATGTCAGTGGCTAATTACACACTTTTCAGTTCTGAGATCATTGGCTTGATAGACCACAACGAGGCAGATTAGAACGTGCTCTAAGTGTTGTCAACCTGAGTGCTTTAAAACCAAGGAGGAATTAAGAGCATTGTGCAAGAGGCAGACAGAAGATAGTGGAATGAACTGTTATTAATAAAACTGGGATGACATGGATATAGTCTGTATGGATTAGCCATGTAATTTGCAATGTGCTCTCGCAAGGTGACGAAGTATTAGAAGAACAAACTTTAAATAATAATGTGATGAAATTAATCAAGAAAGAGGCAATTTACACTCTTGCATGTTTTTACTGTAGCGTTTCACACCTCCGAGGAGTCTAAAGCATTTGATTAGGTATTTAAATTGATTTTTTTTCATATTCCTTTGGGCTTGTCAAACTTCTGATACTCTAGGAACCCACCTGAGGCAAACATCAGATAATAAGAATACTGCAGGAGTGGGAATAAAATGTTTATCCATGTATCCTAAAGAACTTTTTTGTGAAAATTGCTGTAGGGTGTTTAATATACATGCATTTAAAAAAAAAAAGTAAGGACTTTGTTTAAACCAAACATGTACCAGCTTCTGAACTTCATTTTGTTTTTCTTGAATGAGTTCTTAAATAATCCTGGCAAGGTTTTCATGTATATGGTATTTTAGTTAAAGTATGAAAAAAATTATGCTGTCAACAAATTTGTAAAGTCATTCCAAACTTAATATAATGTAAAGGGAAAGAATTGTTGTTATTCATAATTGCTGAATTTTATAATTATACCTCTGTATGTTAGGAAACTTTAGAGTGGATAAAATGGTGCTTACTAGTAAACCATAAAAATTGCTATGAAATCAGAAACAAATATAAAGTATGTTTTTGAGGCATTATTTCAAGGATGCCATGATATACATAAAGAATAAATCCCCCAATTAAATAAATGAATGGTTTTTCATGTATTTTAGTGGATAAAATACTGATTCTTTACACAAGGCTGACTGCAAAATGCTCTTTGCCCTAAAGAGAATGAATAACATGTCCAAAATATAGTAATAAACAAAATTTTCAAATGTAATTATTAAGACTTCAAAAATAGCCTTAATTTAGCAGTTGTGGATCATAATGACATCGATTTATGTTGCTGACGTGGAGCACTTCTGAAATAAAATTATTGCACTACTTCCTCAAGTATTTAATTTAAGTGCATAGACTGTGTTAATCACAGTAAAAGGCCAATAATTTTAGAGCAGTTCTGCCACTGAGATCAGTATGAATTCTACTATGGATTTATGTGGTATTCAGAATTTCACTTATTAGGTTTAGGTTTCACTTTAAAAAGTCCAGATCTACTTAAAAATCACATGTTCCTCTTGTGACTCTGTATATTGCATTATTAATAACAAATACTTTCATACCAGGTATAATATATTGAATAATCATACACAGAAAAATTCCACTGATGCAGCAGGTAATACGAGTTAGACTCAAGTCTATTTGTATAGCTCTGATTTAGAAAATAAATAAATCAGGAAATAAAATTTGTAGATCTAAAATATGAAAGGTGAAGGACATACAGGTTTTCCCGCTGGTTGTGATGTAAGATATTGTCCACATTCTGGCAATATATTAAAAATAAGCTTTTTTTTTTTTCCTCAACAACAGTACTGAGTTGAAAGGCTGCATTTGCTAGAAATTTTCTTTATACTGACTTTGAGGACCAGTGGAAGAAGAGAGAGGGGGAGTTTGTATCCAAGACACTGCCATGGCAGAATTATTGTATCCACCCTGTGTGCAGAGTGGACATTCCTCCAATCTGCTTTACAGCATCAGTATTGGACTGTGCTGAAGGGAGTCTGTCTCTTGTAGCATTTCAGTGGGTTGCTTAGCTAGCTCAATATCAGGGCTACAAAAAATGCCTGCCCATCTGCTGGGGAAAGCCTGACATAAGAATACAAATTACGAGAAAGCACCTTCTGTTGACCATTTTTCCCTTCAGGTTTTTTTAATCCCTTTAGGTTTTTGGGTTGGTTGGTCAGTTGGTTAGTTGTTTTTTTCCTCTCTGAGTATATGGAATAATGCAGGCATATCACTGGGCTTGGGGATGCACATTTCCATTGGTGTCCAGAAGAGCTAGGGGTTGGTTTTTTTTCTTTTCTTGAAGGTATGTTTTTTGCAATTGCAAAAGTACTTTTTGGTATGAAAACCAATTATTCCTGGTCAAGAAGTTGTGTGACTGGTAGCAGGACAAAACTTAATGAGAGATTTCATTTCTTTTCTCTCTCCTGCTGTCTTTGGCAGTCTGAATTTTGGTAGAGACATCTTGTCATCAGCTAAAGCACACTGAAATGTCCTGTACTGAGCACAAAGAGGACACAAATGAAAGCAATGCAGAGGTGGCAAAGATGGCAGGGGAATGCAGGGCTCGGTTGAGCTACCTGAAAGCAGAGCTATCGTGCCATTTCAGACACCCTGGGGCATATGAGGGACCCAGGGAGGCGAGGGGGACACGGCACCTTCTGCAGCCGAGCCTGGGCAGATGGATGAGCTGCCTTTGCTTGGGCAATGCAGATGAGCTTTAGTGTTTTCTATGCAGCAATAGTTATAGAAGTAGCTGCATTCCTTTCTTTTGAGTCAGGGTTTTCCTCTATCTGCTTCCAAGGCCTGCCACAAAATTTCAGGAAAGAAATGGTCAGGAATGGTCAGGAATGATGGATGTAGGAGAGCATTGTCTTGTGACGAGGAAAGCAGAGTACCTCAGTGAAAGCAAAATGTCCACATCTTCCTCTCTGTCTTGGCATCACTATTGTTGATTAGGTTGAACAAGCAATCCTGCAGAGAAAAAGAACCTGACATTGAAGAAATTAGTCTAAAAATAAAATATACCTTCCTAATGCGCATCAGGTAAACCAAGTTACCGTTAGTGTTGCTGAAGCTTGATACCGCATGAATTATTTATAGTTTTATTCTTATTTCATTTAATATATCATATAGGTATGGCTATGAAGTTGTTTAGTTGTCTTTGTGTTGTGATTCAAATGCTATGGGTATGGTAAAGTACTTTGATCTTACAGTAATGGGAATCTAAAGCATGATAATAGCAAAATCAACCTTCTAATTATAGTTATTATGCTAATATTAAAAAGTTTAAATTCTTTGATAGCCTTGATATTTAAATTTAGGACACCAGCAGGAGGGAGTTGGGAAGGACTTAATAAAATGATTATAAAGGGAAACTTTGTCCATCCTTGAATATTGCAGAAACCATTCAAGGAGTCAGCAGTCAGCTATATTAAAATTCATAATGAAAAAACCCTCAACATCAGAGTCCTCACAAGAGCAGCAAAATCTTAATGTTTAGAGCATGAAGGAAATATATAATAGCTTTAATAACATAATGGAGAAATGTATAGATGTACCACATATAACTCTGCTGGGAAAAATCATTGCTACACTCAGTAGTTAGCACCAGATCCTTGGGGAATACAGTTTGGAGCAGCTCCAGGAAGGGAAGTCAGTGCTTTTGGTTAAGCTGCATCAATTTTACCGGCTGAGATTCTGATCCCTGAATTCTAAATCCTGGCTTTGTTTGTCAATTCCACGGTGGTCTTACCAGAAAAAGTCAACTGATTAAATATAGTTTAAATCTTCCCACTGTAAGTTCTGTTCAATATTGTGTTTGCCTTCATCCTAATTTTTGATGTTCTGGGGTTCTGCACTGTTTTCAGCAGTTGCTATATTTTTGGGTGGGAGTCTGCACCTCTGTGTTAAGCAAAATTATTTCTGTCTAGTTTTGTAAGCTTGTCAGCAAAGCCCAGGAATTCAGGCCTATGAAGCATAATCACTGTATGTTAGTGGATTCTCATTTCTTTTACGTTTCAGATTTCCTAGAGCCAGTGCAATTAATTTCTTAAAATCCCCCTTGACCTCTAGTATGGCTTCCATTTTAAGGAAGCTCTGTGCTGCTGAGGAGAAGGGATTAAAAACTTCTGGGAGTCATGGGTGAAATCAGGTGTGTGTCAAAATTTTGTTCTTACTCGTGTGCTGTGTGAAACAGCGGTGGAAATTCCGAGTGCCACCCAGCATTTTAGGGAGAGGAGAGGACACACAGAACACACATCAGCCCAGGTTTTCCACCCATTACAACCTGAGTTTATAAACTTCCCAGACACCTGGGAGTTCTGTACACATGAAGAGCAGCAGGGCCAGTGACTGCAGGAGAGAAAGGTGGTGGGAGGCTGGTGCTTTTCGAGGATTGGGGAGTAGTGCAGACACAGAGGAGCTCCTCCTTTCCCAGGGTGGGATGACTCCATGGAAACTTTTAGAGGGAGCACTCAGGGTAGCAGTTTATTCTGAGTTTAGGTTGCAGTTGTGCTTCATGATAGTTCGATCCCCCAAGTCATAGAAAAAGAGTGTCTGAGACCCATTCTCTGAATCTCTTCCTATCTTCCACTTGCAGGTTCTGAATTTTCCAGTAGTAAAGTGGGCAAATCACTTATGGTTCAGGTATTTCTTCACAGAAGTAGTTGTGTATATTAGACATCCATAGCAAGGACAAGGCTCAGGCTCCAGTGATTAAAGAACTTAAAACCCTCAGTATATATAAAATCTCTATTCTGTAGTATGGCATATTTTGTTTTCACCAAACGGTATCAAGAAGAGAGAAAGTGAGCATGTAATGTATTGGATATGCAAAAGGTCTGCTGGATAGAAAGAGCAGGTGCCAAAAGAGAGAGGTTTCTCTCAGATGTGGGGCCTTAGAGGCACGCATTTGTTACTGCCAAAGGGGCTACAGGGAATGGAGCAGAGGAAATTAGAACATATTCAAACCTTTGAAGATGGTGTAATGCAAGTTCAATAACTACCCCAAAGGAAGAAAGTGCATCTAAATCACTTAATAGTACTTCTGTTGTCCTCCCCTTCTGTTCTTGTTTGAATTCAGGATATATATCAAATGTTTAAACATTTTTTTTTTCAAAATTTAAAACCATCTTTATTACCATACTGGTAAAAAATGTGTTCGTTTTCAATTTGCTAGAAGAGATAAAAACTGATATATAGGCTTGAGAGAAGCAGTAGTATGCAGAGTGTTTGCCCTTGGGAAGTAGCTGCTCGGATGGAACACAGCCATTTGGAGTCCCAAGCAGCCCATTTTCCTGACCCACGCTGTCTGGGAGACATCAGAGAGCTCAGACTGCCAAAGGGTGTCACTCCTGCACTTAAAAGGATTGCACTTAGCCCAGGGTGTGAGGATCTGGCAGGTTGAATATATCCAACTGTACATTCAGATCAATGTATTTGTCATGTTATCCTTTCAGGTTTTTGGGTTTTTTTCTATCTCACAGCCAATAACAACTTTTAAAATTTTATTAAAAAACAAAAAAGGTTTCTGTTGTTTAAATCTGTGTTCTTTTACATCTGAAGTATTAACCAGTGAACAGTAAAAATTTAGTTCTATACTTTTACTGTTAAACACAAATTAAATTATGGAAGTGATTCTGTATCTTAATTGAGCAGGGCTTATTGTATAATAAAGCTGGGTCCCTTACAATTCCTGTACCTTTTTGACTCATTAAAAGTGTAGCAGTGATGAGGAACACTAAACCAACCTAAAACGCGTCATGAATTTTCATCCTGTCTTCCATCTGAGATTTTTAAGCCTTGTATGCTTGATAGAGTTAGTGCTGAAAACTGGGATTTAAAGGGAGCACTCCACATTTGCAGAGGACTGGGCAAGGTGAGCTGTCCTTTGCCACCTCTGCTCCCCACCTGCTTTAGGACAGAAGGAATCTGATGCACCACAGAGCCAGCTTCACTCCAAAGGACTCCCTTTGCAGGCTCTGGGGTTATCCACACGAAGTACTAACCCTTGCTTTAGCCATCAGGTGTGATATCTGTGATGCCTCTGATGAGCAGCCTCCTCTCTAGGTCTGTGTAAACAACAGTATGGAATTTAGCTAAATAAAAAACCTGCCACTATAAGAACATCAAAGCACTTAAGAATGTCTAGTAATTGCTACAAATAACACCTAATTAGTTATAAAATATTGAACTGGCTTATTGGACTCCAGCCTCTAGTCTTTTCATTCTCATAGTTGATATGCTGACCAATATGTAACTTTCTACTTTTAAAAGTTATGTATGGAGTTGTGAAATTAATTTTACAAAAGCAAAATAGTATCTTCGTATGAAGCAGTACAAGAGATGCTTCTAGTAGTTGTTTTTTAAATAGATATCATTTTGGGTTAATTTTTTTTAAAATTTGTTTTCTCCCAATAATTAGTGAAGGGTTGGTTAACGAAAGAGTAAGATTTCAGAACAGTTTCAATAATATTTTTCACTCCAAAGGACAAATTGCAGTTAGTGTTCTGGGGTCTTTCTGGAGGTACTAATCCAGCATTTTACCCTTGCAGATAATTCTGCACTTTAACATCTGAAGATAGAGAAACTGTAGCTAAATGTTCTACTGTTCTGAGCAGAGATAAACAAAAGGACTTTCTCAGTAACCACTTTAGAGGCAGTTTTTAAGGAAAAGTGATCTTTTCATTTAGATGAGAGGGTAGTTTAAGAGCTTCACAGAAATGAGTCAGAAGGATTTTCTGTAAAACAGTAGCTGGTAAGTCTGCATTGCTACTGGCTCAGTCCCTTTTAGGCAAGCATCTAACTTTTCCTGTCTGTATAATTATCACAGAGGTGGTAGCAGTAAATACAGTGAGTAAATACAGAGTAGCTCCATATTTATAACGTGAAATTTATCCCCCTTTGGTTTTTTAAATTCATGTCTTTAGCGTTACTTGTCAGGTAATTCTCATTAGCTCCTGAAACTGTTGCTGATGACAAAATAAAGAGCAAAACTACCAATTGAACATCAGTTGAAAATGAATGTACAATTTGATCACTAACTCCACACTAACAGGCAGTGTCAGTATTTCTGGTAGGGCAGAGACAATGATCTGCTTTTGGACTTCGGCTGTCCTGTCCGTACAGAACAGATTGCAGAGTCCTTGTTTCGTTTTGGATTTGGTTTTTTTCCCCCTAGAACACGAACCTCTAAGTAAAAAGGTTCACAGATTTCTAAATGAGAATTTCAAATCTCTTGATACATTGGAGGTGAAGTAATAGAAATAGATTTTGTTCCCTTAGGGCTTAACTCCTCAAGGTTTTGTTGCCTGTAAGGGATGTTTGCTCCAGCATGGTTTTCAGTAGGATCCTCAGTACTTAACGCTTGCAGAGCTGTTTTTCCAGGCAGTCCTTAGCCTGCATCCTTTGGCTCCTGGTTGTTAGACTCTGCATTAAGGCCGTGCAAAGCATCAGTGTCAGGTTTTTGCTGTGCAGGCTGCAGGAGCTGTGTGCAGCTGGGAGGAAGCCACACCCAAATGCTAACTCTTCAGCCGGGTTCGTTAATCCTGCACGACACAAAGATACTCCGAGGAAGCTGTGTATATGCATATAAAGGAATCATTTGATGTTAATCCTTAAACATGGTTTCCACTAACCCAAATCCTGTTTGCCTAGACTTCAGAAAGGACAAATCAGGATTTGTGCCACAATGAAGTTTTCTGCATTTTGAAATACTAGTGCATTTAGCGTTTCTCTTTTTATGTTACCTGGTTTAAAAAAGAATTTTGCAAGAGAAGGTTTATAATAAATTGCTCATATCTCTAGCTTATTCTCCTAAGATTCTGAAAAAGACTTTTCTATGTATTTGGATGACAGTATATGAGAATATACTATGTCATTTTTTTTAATAAATAGCAGAAAATTGATTTTCTGATTGCAGTCATATTAGACATAGAAAAAGCAAAATATTTTAATTTCAATAGCCTCCTTTCAGACGCACAAAGTAAATTGCAATTTAATTTTTTTTCAAAAGCGCTTTTTACATATTTTGCAGTAGTGCCCTTTAATAGCTATATCAATATATTGTTTTATTTTTATTAGACTTCATAAATATATTGACATATCTGTAACACTAAACATGAAGCTTCCAATGCAAGAGTTTGTACATAGTCCATATCCAAATGTCACCATTATTTCATTTAAAAGATCCCAGCATGTCTACCTCATGATCCTTATAAACTCTATAGTACTCAACACTTTTTCTTGCTACATTCATTAAAATTAAGCACCCTTTCCCTACCCCATCTGTAAACATCAAGTCAATTGGCAGCTAGCACATTTCCCAGTCAGCAAGCAGTATTGTGAATTTTATCTTCTCTTGCAGAAATCAATTCGTCTTCGTTGCAGCAGATGAAATTTCTTGTAACACCTCTGCAGGTAACAATCATTGATACTTCTTGATGCATCCATCCAGGTCTCAATATCCTTTTTCACATGCTGCATTTAATCGTAAGACAAAGCATAGGAAAGTCCATAGTATAAATCTTTGGAATAGTTTAATGAATTTATGGCTTCAGTCTATAGGTTCTGCCATATAAAAGCCGTTAGGTTATTTTGCTGACTTTGGTGTTTTATTTCCAGTTTAAATATCGTATGGCCTAGTGTGTAAGGATTTGTTAAACCTTCTGATAAAAGTTTCAGGACTGTGACTTTCAAAAGTCAAGCCAAAAAGAACTGATGAAAAGAGCAAAGGCATAGATGTGTGTAGGACATTGTAAGTGCTATAGATGTAACAATTTTCTTTTCAACTCGTTGGGGGCAAATGATGCCCACAAGGGTATTGCAGACCCTAAAGCACTCACAAAGTCTATCCTATGGATGAGATAGTGGGAGAGAGGGTCTGTGCCTTCAGAGGATCGCTCTCTAGTAAGTAAAAAGTCTTGATATACTATCATGTTGTAAGCCATGGGTACAGAAGAATGACCAATGTTTTTAAAAGGCTTATTTATATTTTATAAATATATTGAATATGTCAAGAGGTTTTCTCTCTTTAAATCAATAGAGTTTGAACAATCTTAGTCTTAATTCAGGTAAGGATGGTATTATGTTACTACATAAGAAATCAAAAGGCAAAAAAATAAATAGTAACAGTGCCGGGACATATTCTGCCAATAATGTTGTGCAAAAAATCAAGTTCATAGAAGCTTCTCATATTGAAGGATGAAAGGGTATATAGTGTGAAATCAAATGTTGGTATTAAGAAGTGTTTGCTGATAGAGTTTTATATTAGCAGAAATAAATGAAAGGTGACGAGATTTCTGGTTGTGCCATGATGATCTACATAGAAACAAATAAAAAGCATTTATTTATGGAAAAGATGATCACAGCTGAACCCAAAATATGCTAAAATTGTCGTAATCTCTATGCTAGCTGTAGCATTTTTGGTGGTAATCTGAAAAGTTCTTCTGTAGTGAAACCCGATTTAACATAGATTTTTCCAAGTCCTATAAATTATGAAGAAAATGCATTTTGAGAAGCCAACATTAGTCACATGCTTGACATCACTCAACTTGGATTTTGGCTTTTGTTGTTTCACTTGAGCTTCCTGCTTAGCTCTTCACTGAAGTAAGCTGTAGTAGGGAGGCTACTAATTTGTAAATCGAAGCTTTGCTAAGTAAGAATAAATACATTTATTGTAGCAATTTTAAACTTGGAATTCTTGAGTTATATGTGGGGTCTGTGGGGTCAGTTTTGCAAAGTAAACCCTAATAAGCAATAATTATTGCTCTAATCAAGAAATTTTTCTATCTCAATTCAGGCACAATTTAAGTGCCCAAGACTTTATTATAGATATTCCATATATCACTTCTTTAGCATTCCAGTCAAAAATATAACACTTTCATTTAACGGTACATTCAGTGAACTTCACACAAAAGGAAATGGATCTCTGTATTTATTAAAACTTTTCAGTTTACCAGTTGATTACCTCTGTTGGATTGATTCAACAATAAGGTATTTTTGCTAGGCATGTTTTTGAGCAGATGATAAACACATCCATCACAGGTGGCTGCAGGTGCCTTTTTTTGCACTAAGATATGAAGGAGAAAGCTGATGAAAGCCTGTACCTGCTGTTTCTTATATACCTACGTTTCAGTAATAGAATTTAAATGACTTTTGGCTTCATAAAAAAGTAATTCTCTGGCCCATATTCCTGTGAGTCAAATTGCCAAAGTTGAATTTGGTCTTTTGAATTTGTAAGTTGACTTCCAACTATTTTATTATCTGATGTTTTATGTTTTAATACATGGAGCAAACATTGAGATACTTTTAGAACCAAAGCTAACCTTCCTGTGGTTTTTCAGATGCATGCAAAACACCTGCAGTATGATTTTATAGTGCTTTTTTAGTGCTTCTAAGCTCAATGATAGTAATTCTACTGTGTTTGTAAAACTGGTATCAAGAGAAGATACTTATAACATGCTCAATGTTTGAAATGTGAGTATATGTATGTTTGTATTGTTTCCCTGTAAAGAATGTGTGTGTTTGTGGATTACAAATAGTAATATAACAAGCAAAGCTTTGGTTGGAACTTGATCATCAATTGGAAATGGGAGGTCTTGGGTGGTTCTGCTGGTAATACTCACTCTTTTCTTCTTAATCCTTCATCATTCCTGCCAGAGGATACTTAGCCCTCAGCCACATGAGATCTTTTTTTGATTTGGGAATAAAGTAATCTTGAGTAGACAAATGTGTTAATGAGCAATTTGTCTCCATATACACATTTCTGTTTGTGTATCCGTGTCTGTTCTTGAATGCACATTACGGAAGGGAAACCTCAGATATCTGACAGAGGGATCCTTCAATGGGAAATTTAAAAGCATTTCACTCTTGATTGCATCCAGTGCATTCTGAGGCTGAAAATAATTACTGTTCGGAAGAGAAGTTCTGCACTTCTGGGATAGATCTTCTCTGGCAGACATGATTAAAGGGTTTGCAAACAGATCTGAACTAGAATAGAGACAGGGAAACTATCAGAAACCTCCTGGTGGTTTGATGATGGAATTTTAACAAGGATCTCTGAGGACCTTCCTCTAGCAAATTCCTGACAATTGTTCCACTAGGGGAGAATTAATCCTGAGGTTCTTGTCTGATGGGGGCAATGGGTATCTGCCCTGTCAGTCTCTGGATAAATCAGAATGAGACCCAGAACAAGCCCATGATTTATTTACATGTTGGTTGCTGAACACTGTTCATTTTGCAGCTTTAGCATTCTTAGTAAATTTTTCAAATCGGTGCTCAATCTGTTTTTTTCTCTTTAAGGTTTCATAACATCAAAATTCATTGTTTGTAAAGAAAAAGCATTTTTAGTGTCTTTTGCAAGTGCATTCTCAGATGTACCTGCAAATGACATTTTATATTTTTTGTGTAAAAATGGGACAGGGTTATTATTTTATATTTATATTACTATCTTCTTCCAGTTTTTAACTGTTATTCAGCCTTTATGTAGGAGCAAAAAAATCCAGTGCTGATGCATGCTTGCTATTATTTTTCTCCCAAGTGTATTTGCAGTTTATGATTTTGAAATAACAGAGAGAGGCAAGGGTATATATAAAGCTGAATTTGGAATGAAGTATGGTGGAAGTGGATATAACATCTGTCCAATTGTGACTGTATTTATTTACATTTTTGAGCAGAATCAGTCCCAGGAGGAAGGATTCTGTTGTGTGTGTGTGTGTGTCTGCATGCAAGCAAAAGAAATGCTTTATAAAGCTTTAGAAGTTGACAGCCTTAAATTAAGTTATTGACCTCCATTTGGAGAAAGATACAGTCTCCAAAACAGATTAAACATTTTGAAAGGTTTAACTTTATAACTCCAGGAGAGACATTGAATAAAAGCAAGCAGCTTCAATAAGCAAACCGTGGGGTTTGTGCTATTGAAGTATTTGAAGAGAATGTTGGCCATTTTTAACAAATGCAATTGCTCCAGTCGTTGCAATTTTCCTGTATACTATTATTAACCTGTCAACACTAACACTGCCACAAATTTAATTCATTGAACAATAGCAAATATGGAAATACTTATTTAAAACAAATTAATATTTGATGAAGTGGTTAGAATGGCTACAGTGCCTGTTGTGGCAAACCTACCTCTGCCAGGGTACATAAATTGCAGCTGGTTAAAATTTTGCCATATGAACTTGCATACATCTCATTGACCTCTTCATGTGTCTGGTAGGAGATATTGGTCAGATCATAGTCTTACAAAGGAATTTGAAAGAGTCCAATCCAAATTACTTTGGAAGAATGCAGCTTCAGAGGTATTTCCTTCAGCCTGTTAGAATTACTGTGTGAAGACATATGCTCAGTTGAGAGAGGTTCTTCCCTTTTACTATTGCTGCCAATGGGTTTGACTTCGTTTCATGAAGCAATTTGGGAAAATAACCATTTTCTATGAGATGCTTTTATTATTATGTTATGCTCTTCTGCTAATGAAATAAAAAATGAAGATGAAGGAGCATCTGTATGGTCTTTGTGCTAGTATTTATTTAAGGCTGTACTGCTGTTCCCTGTGAAAAATAGCAGATACTGAAGTTTTTGCTCTGGAAAGACTAGGAAATGTTGCGCTAATGCACAAAATTAAACTTCTTCTATAAATTCAAGTGTCCTTTATGTTGGCAGTTTAAACTTGCATTTACTGCTGCTATAAATAGTTGCTTATAGGAATTCCATTTGTTACAGCTTTTACTGCTCTGGGTAGTTGTGTGCTGAAGATGTTCAGCTATTGGATCAGTTGATAAAAATCAGTAAACACTTTGATTATCCTCCATTCTCCTTTCATGAGGTTTGATTAATTCCTTTTTGTCACCCAGTGGAAACACTGGCAGCCCTCGCTGGCATTCCTGTCATTATCTGTGTGACAGCTTGCCCGCCCGGTGCTCGCGGTTCTAGGTCAGTTCGCATGGCTGCTCAAATGTGACAACATGACAAGATTAGGGAAAGCTGAGGTCCTGTGATTTGTAAATGGAGGATTTGCAATGTGAAGCTCCTTTGATAACAGAAATAGTGAATAATCTGTGTTTGTCCTCAACAAGTGCCTATAAGCACGTGTGCATCTCCTGTGCTGGTTTTTTAATGAAGCAATTAGATTGGTTTTTCTCTAATAGACTAAAAATAGTGCACATGAAAGATGGTTTGTGTGTGTGCACGTATGGATGCATATATACAAATCCATTAAATGAGCAAGGATTCAGTTTTAATATCTTGATATCATCATATTGCAAATAAACATAAAACAATGCTATGGTTGCAGGCTGCAGAACTTTATACATGAACACAAAAGACTGCTTTAAAATTTAATAAATAAAGTATCCAGTATATTTATTATTGAACTAGGTAAGAATTTCTTCAAGCTTTATTGTCCCTAAATATAACAGCAATAGTAATAAGAAAATGCTTTACAGACCTAAGAAAAGCTTTGTTTTCATTGGAATACAGCTGGGTTTAGGTGTCACCTGATGGCAAGCCTCAGATT
The DNA here is from genome assembly GCA_013399875.1 of Gymnorhina tibicen. Taxonomy (NCBI): domain Eukaryota; kingdom Metazoa; phylum Chordata; class Aves; order Passeriformes; family Artamidae; genus Gymnorhina; species Gymnorhina tibicen. Next base: position 457,911 of record VXAZ01001300.1, read on the forward strand.
CTCCAGTGGCTTTTTTAAGGAAGGTTATATAAAATCTAAGTTTCTTGGATAGAAGCTACACAGAAAGGTGGTGGTGGTAGCATAGAATTCTGTTAGACTTTTGACTAGGCATCAACTTCAACTCCCACCCTGGTGTAAATCCAGACAGCAAGACTGAAACTGAGTGAGAGCTCTTAAGTTGAGATCTGTGCCTGGGCTTGCTCCATAGCAGTCATCCAGCATCAGCTCAGGAGAAGTCACCTGTGCTTCTGTTTTTCACCCTTCTACATTCTGCAAATTACCCAGGATCAATCATGTTTATTTAAATGTTTTAGAAGGTGGCAGCTCAGCTTTGGCTGGCTGCAAACATCTCACAAATTTTAAAAGAAGGCAAAGGCTGGCAAACAGAAGCAAAATTAAAGCCACATCTGAGCATCAGTGAAACTTCTGCAAAACATGCCAGTCAATTAGCAAGGAAATTAACTGGCCAAAGTGAGATGTGACATACATAAGTAAACAGCCAAGAATTGGAGATTCATCTCTACATACAGAAAAGTCTGCATAGGCTTCTCAACTTTCTCCTTTCTCCAAGCTGCAGGAAAAAGTAAACAGTGCTTTTTATATTTCATCAATGACATATTTATGAAGATCCTTTCACAGAAACCTTTCATTATTGCCCTTTACCTATGGTAGACCCTGGTCAAGTTTCTTATCTCTGTGAAAACCTAGGAATGTGTTAGTACTATACTGCTAGGAAATCCCTTATGGCTCTCCAGGCATACAGGAGTTCAGCCCTGCAGTACACCTTGAAGTTTCACTCTTTATTGTGCTGCCTGTCACTATCCAATTCTTTCCCTGCTCCACATCACAAATCTGTAGCACATTATAGGTCATGGAGAGGGAAGATGCTATGAATAACGTATGTTATGGTCCTCCCTTGTACACAGACCTTAGTGTTTGATAATGTGCATTCAAAACTTGGCATAGAGAATTTTAGCATTCTTAACCTTTCCAATCAAGGAAAATGCCTGGAAACTGTTTTTATCAGCAGATTTCAATTTCCTCGATCTTAAGTAAAAACTTCAGACATCTTTGTCCATTGCTTTCTGAGGTAGTGAGAGAGACTTGTTGGTCTCTGAGGTGACTGAAATGCCCGAAGTCACTTGGTGTTAATATCTAAAATGAAGTTAATTAATTGGTTGCACGTTTTTTGAGCACCACAAGCAGACACCATCCTACTGCAGTGGGATAAATTTTAAGTTAAAGGGCTACCACTGCTGCACAGATTTGACCCAGTGAGCCTAAAATATTGCTCAGCAGTGGGGTTTGTGACTGGGGTGCATAGGGAGGAGCTGTGCTTCTCATGTCATCTCCCTTGTTTGGTGACCAAGAGAAAGAGCACAGAGTTAGTTACTGGAATCATTTATGTGGTTAAGGCCAGGTAACCCTTGCTTTCCTTGTATTCCTTCCAGAAGCAGTTTTATTACTCGATTGTTCAATTACAATCAAAGCAGGTAAAGAGTGGATAATGTTTGGGAAAAGTTAGAAAGATGAGCTTTCCAGTGGTACATAGGCTTTGCTTGTAATATGGCTGAGGCCAGAGTTAGATTTATCTGAAGTAGTGCCCAATTTTTAACTTCTCTCTTTACAGTTCCTAAGCAAGTTCATAATTTTCTGTAGTTCCTCCAGCGATATGCAGACTTGAAAAAATGGGGGGAGTTGATAATGATAAGTAAAATATGTGCATCAAATTCTTTAAAATTCTCCTACTATAGTGCTCAAATCACTTGAGGAAAATGTGTTAACTCGGTTCATATGTTATGTGGTGAATTTTTCCTTATTAATGACGCTGTTAAGCCCTATAGTGTATATGTTATTTAGGAGCTTCTAAATGGCTCTAGTATCAGAGCTCCACTGTCTGTCCCAGATGTGTATGGAAATACAGCCATAGTACTAAAGAATTTAAAATCCTGAAATGACAATTATGGTTAGAGAGGCACAGAATTCCCCAATTTTCAGAGACTTCACCAATACCTACTACTGATAACTTAGAGAGAGTCCCTTTCAAATGCTCTGATAAAATAAATCCCATAATTTTCTTTTTTTAATTATCTTTTTTTAAAATTTGATCAATGAACAACAAATTGTCCTTTTATGTAGTATTTTAGCATTTTTAAACCCTCTGCTGAAAATGATTGAAGAGATTGAGGCACAGCATAAGTAAAGAAGAACATACCGTGTATTGGTGGACAGTTTATAACTGTATTAACAGAAGTTGGCACGGCTACACTGGGGTTTTTTCTCAGTTATTTCCCAGTAAGTTGTTAGTCCAGCTATTTAAGAACCAGTGTCAGTATGATAACAAAATGCTAGCAAATGTATTTTTTCCCATGATGTCCTGAATACTTGTCCCAGATATAGCGGAAAATAGAGGAGCATACCTTGTTCTAGTTAGTGATGCATCAAAATTGTTCATCAGCTGTGTTCTTAGACAAGAATTTGTGTATATTGGTTTGGATACCTTGTTTTATCATTCTGTAAAATATACAGAGAATTGCCCTGACTATTAATTTATTCAAAACCTTACCTTTGGCATGTCCTAAATTTCAGTACGTTGTTTACCTAGAATGATAATTTGCAGTGTAAATTATCACAAAGCATTTAAATGCCACTAATTGTAATGAGAAGTAAGCACGCTGGCGTAACAGTGAGTAAATGAAGCGGTGTGTGTGTGGCTGAAGAAGCTTACTGATTTGCAGTGTGACAATATAGTTTAAATCCTTCTTACTATTTTCAGCCTGGAAATCAGAATCTATTCTGCTAACCTTCTGAGCTTCTAAATTTGGTGTCATGCAAGGGCGTGTTTAAAAATTAGCATTTAAAAAGAAACCCACTTGCTTTAAGTTTAAGCTGACACTGTTCCTTTCCTCTGTGGAAATGAAATTTATTAATCATAATAAAACCATCATATTCTGAAGGTAGAGGTCACCCTGAGGAGAAAAAAAAAAGGCTGTTCATCACAGAGGAATTTCAATGCATTTTTTTCCCAGATAATTTCTGAGCATGTGTTCTTTCCCCTTTGGAAATATTTTCGTCTTATGTTTGTGCGTACCTATGACAAGTGTATTCAGGAGGGTGCAAAAATGAAAGTTGTGCAGTTTAATTTTATATACTTTATTTCCTTTTACAGAAGATTTGGGAGAATTTCTTTTACATTTTATTTTGTGTTTACATTGCACACATTTGTTTAAGTGGAATTTCAATATCCTGTAAAAGGAAAACAAGTGTTTGTTATTTTAACAAGAATATAAGCATCACTAATTCTGAAATAACATTTCTATGTTAATATCACAGTAAAAGCTATAGCATTATCATAATATAAATGTAAACCATTCTTTTTAAGGAGCAAGGGTTAACTTTGGTCACAGTTCTCACGTTAGGATTTCTTCACAACTCTTTTGTTTTAGGAATGAGACATGGTTTACATAGAAGGATGAAAAAAAGCAGTTAAAACACTGACAATAAGTGATTACTGCTTTGGAAAACGGTGATAAAAATGTACTCAGAAGTCAATACGGGGTTGAAACAGTCATATTTTCGTCTTTTGAAATTGCTTAATGTGTGTGTTTATCCATATTTTCCCCTCAGTTGTCAAGATTTCTGTTGAATATTGATATAATAAGATTATTAGCAACATGTTTTATGACATCAGTGTTGTAAAATTGCCAGTTACTTCAGTAGTTGGCTTAAATATAACAATAATTTAATACAGCCTGAGCCCTGTATATTCAGGCTTGGTCCTTCCTTATAAGTGGCCCTTGCATCTGGGCCACCTAATACCATCCTGGGTGACCTGTTGGACTTTGTTTTGTGAGGCACTGGGACACAGCCAAGGATCCTGCAGGAATGGGATGTAGGATGGAGGCAAAATGCAGCCATACCACTAGACCAAAATAAAATTTTTTAATTCATTTTTTGCAGATACAGATTTAAAGCCCTTGCTCAGCATTGCAGCAACATCAGATAATCGGGAAAAAAAATAGGGGGGGGGGAAATACCAATTCCCATTGCTTTAAAAATAATAGCCATGGCATTAAAGCATGTAAAATAATGGTACATGCAATTCCTCCTGCATGTTACTAAGGACATGAGGGAAACATGTCTACCTTTAAATTAATCATTTTCCCTTCCTAGATGTTTTCTTACTGCTTGAATGAAATTTAGCTGGAAAGAATTAAAATTATAATGATACTCAAAATGGATTCTCAGACTTCAAAAATTGGCATAGAGAGATAATACCTTCTTCCCTTTGGTGTAGATGAACAAGACAAGAAGGATTTTGTTATGGTCCTATCAGAGCTGAGTATTTTAAATCTCTAAATCATGTTTGTTTCCTAATGTGGAGGGTTGCCAAGGCTGAGGTTTATGGAAGTTCTTCCTACCAGAGAGGCTCCAGAGTGTGGCATCAGTGTCAAACCTGGTCAAAGAACTCTCCAACTGCCTTTCCAGATCAAAGAATCACCAAGTCATTTACCCAGCATAGACTGATGTGAACTACTTTCCTTCCCCTCCTTTTCCAGTGGGAATTGCCCATTTCTTTGTTGGATAATTTCTAAAGATAGGTGTTCTTGGATACCAAGTATTTAAGAAGAATTGATATATAAATTTAATCCCTTACTCATCAAGACTTTGGATGCAAAAGAGGAGCTAATGTATTTTATACAAGCCTTTTACACATACTTTCCTGAGTTTCAGACCAGGTCTTAAGGAAAGCAATTGCCTAACACACTGCTGCCCCTGAAATTTCATGTATACTTCTGCTAGCAATGAAGACTTCTCTACCCAAATCTAAAGCAAACACAGCTGTGGGGTGAGATACAGAGCCCAAGCTCATGCACTTGGTGTACTTTAATAAATGAATTTGTTTTTAATGTATTATCCCTTCATAGGAATTTGGATTTACTAAGTAAACAGGACAGCACAACTGAAGGCATTCAGCTACAATGGTTGCACTTTGAAGTGAAACATCCAGGCTTTAGAATGCTTTATAAGAATTTAGGTACACTTATATTTGCCCAAAATGCTGCGCTCTTGCTGGGAAAAAAATGTCTGATTCACAATGCTGAATATTAACCACTGTACACTTGGAAGTTTGTACTTACTGAACTGTTTTCTACTCTTTTATTTTCCCGTCAAGATGTGTGGTTATATATTCCTAGAAAAGAAAAAGCATATGACTTCTGCAAGTCTGTGGCCCTATGTTTGTGCAGAGAGTCAGAGACAGGGATGTTCAGTCTGTCTCTTCCATGCTGAACCCTCTAGTGAGCACAGTTGTCACAGGGGGTGATTTGCTGGATTTCCATATAAAAGCAATCCCTCATAATCGGGCAAATGTTGGCTCAGTGAGATGGAGAATTAAGAACTTATTGTCTATGGTAATTTCTCCTCCCTCCTTGAAGATGTGTCTAGGTAGGTGGGAATGTCTAGTTCAGATAATTTGGTCCTTTTCTCTACCTCGCGTCCAGGACCCACAGTAGTGGGTGGTGGAGGATTGCATATGCCGTGGAAACACTCCTTTCTCAGCTTTCCCTCAGCTGATTAGCTCGGAATCCTCTAATCAGATTCTGCTTGTGGAGGAGCAAATACATGATAATAAAATAGAACAATTGTCCTCTTTTCAAAAAGAGTAAGTTTGTACATGTATCTGAAAAAGAAGGTAGTTACACAGAATGAGACCAGTCTGTGGTTACTGTTCACATAAGGCTAAAAAATAATGACTTTTTTTTTCAAGAGATATCAAGGGCATTATTAAACCTTTTTTGCTATATTAGCCCTCCAATTCAAGATAGCACTGCAATTACAAGATTGATTTTGTTGGTCTGTGTGACACCTGAGAGCAAATGAAAATTGTTTGATTATGGAAAAAATGTTAGACACTTGCAGTGGAAGCTGTCCTTAGCTGGCACGTCCATCTCACTGATGGCATTCACCATATTCCCCCCAGACTGGGCAGCAAAGCTTTGTGTGTCAATGTGAGGCAGAGGACGAGGCCAGCAAATGGACCAGGGGCACATGGAAAGGAGCTCTGAAGTAGTTTCAGCTATAAGAGTTTTGTGTGGGGACAAAAGACAAAAATCTGATTTTCACATCACTGTC
>VXAZ01001300.1:469045-547118 GCA_013399875.1 Gymnorhina tibicen
GGTAAAGTGCCTTGGCCATGTCACATGCATGCCAACAGAATTATGTGACTTCTACCTGGGTTCCCATTATACTCTAATTTAACAGAGGAAGACAAGACAGGTAAGGGATTCAATATTGCTGGGGTTGCAGTTTAGCAGGAAGTAATATTCTACCAAGTGCCTGAATCCTTCGAGGAAGCCAAAGAGAAGAAATCCTGATGTTTGCCAGGAATGGTGGGGAGACGTTATGCTGTGCTTCATTTGTATCTTTGTATGACATACAAGCACTAAATGTCCAAGGGCACTCTCCTGCACATCAGGCAGGATGGATGCACTGGCACTGCTTCCCTCAGTGGCTGGATGAAATGACCACGGTGGTAACACTGGGTAAGGTTTGGGCTGAAGGCAGGTGAGAAGCATCTTAGCAGATAAATACAAGTGGGACACACAGACACACATGGAGAACCTGAAATGCCACATAATTTTCACATGGTTGGATTCATCTGCTTTTGTCTGGTATCATTATTTATGTCCAATGCAGTAGTGCTTCCTTTCTTGGCCAAGTAGCACACATGCTAAATTAATAAAAACTTTGTATTTGTTGAACAATTGACCAGAGAATAAGCAAAACACCAGGCGTAACCAAAAGACAAAAGGCAGTCATCTTTACAGGGTATTTTTATTCCAATTATTTAAAGTTCTAATACAGCTTTAATTGTCTAGCCCAAATTAAATTGAAGCTTTATAGAAGGTCTTAGAGCTGTTCCTGTGTAGGATGTTTTGGACTACTCTGTCCTTGGTTACCTTTCTGGACATTCAAGTTGTTTATTAGCTTCCAATTTGGGTAAAATTTTAAGATTCTTTTTTTAACTAGAATTTAATTTTCTTTAACTTTCTGGGAACCTTGTCTTCAGTTTCAATTGCTGTCATGTCATATTGCTGTTTCTTGCCTCAAGTGATTTTTTTGCAAGTTTGACATGTTCCTCTTGCCACATTTTTTCAGTTTTACAGTACAGATGCATGAGGAAAAAAGGCTGTGCAAATCATTTCCTCCCTAAAGTAGAGCTGAAATATCATCATTTTGGTAGGTGTAAGGGAGAGAAGAAAAAAGAAGAAAAAAAGTAAAATAAAAAGTAACCTTGTTTCAGTGGGATGAGAAGATTCAAGTGGGAGGTGAGATCAGAAGGGAGACAATGATTTTGGGAGGTCTTTGAAGAATTTATGAAAGTGTCATCAAAAAGAGTCATTTTACCAGTCTTATAAAAGTTTGTCTTGATGCTTCATTTATACCTAAAGGGCATATGCTTCACCTCTCACTATAACAGGAGCTTTATGCTGAGTCTTTCCAGACTTTCCAGGCAGCTTTCATGCCTCTCCAGCACTTCCCCAGTGCTCTGCATACCAATAATTGTCTCACAAAAAGCACAATGGACACGGGCTAGGATCAGAGGAAGAGATGGGCAGTATATGCCAGCATACCATCACCCTGAATCTTTTTCTCAGGTAAGACGGAGATGAGCACAGGAAGGAAAAATATTAGAAGTACTTTTATATCCAAGAGCTTGTTCTTATTTTCTCACTTGGAAGAGAAAGGTTTTTATTTCATGCTGGTTTGTATTTAATTCTGTGGGTGTGTTTCCTGTATCCACACAAAGGATGAGTGCCATGCAATGGCAGTGTAGTTGTAGCAGTGATGTGACTCCCTGGCTGTGGCTGGCTGGGACACAGCTCTTGCTTGGCAGCAGGGCAGTGTAACACACAGATTGCCCACTCGTGAAGGGCAGATACTTAGAATTATATCCATGAAGGGACCTGGAAACGTCATTTTAGGTGCCCAGGCAGGCAGCGTTCAGGGCCAGAAGCTCCTGCTCAGCTGTTGTTTAGCTCTCTATAGTAGATGCCGTCACTCTTCAGATTCCTCCATAATGTCCTGCCAGGGTTCTCAAGGTGGGGGACCTTGCTTTGTGTGGTTTGTAGTGCCTGGCAGGGGTACAAAGAATGAGTTTGGGGTGGAAGGGAAGGTGGAGGTGATTGCTAGGCCCACTGACATCATGTTCAAGACATTGACAAATGAATGTGGGAGATTGCTTTTAAAAGTCTTCTTTGGCTCAACTTACACAGTAATCTTTTTCCACATGTAGTTGCCATGAGTATATTGGGTTTGGTTATTCTCAGTTCTTCTGTTAAAGACCTTCCATTTTGCTGAAATAATTAGTCATTGAGAAACACTTCTACAGAATCTGTTGGCTGGGACTCTGCCCTGGATTCCAGTCCCTGTTCCACATCAGAGTGAATAAAACCTGCCTCCATGACCCTACTGCTTGGTTAAAGGGGATCAGGTGACAGTGGAGTATCCCCTCTCCTTCCCATGGGACTGAATGGTTCCTTGTAGTTCCTGATTCTAAAAGGGATTTACAGTTGAAAATCCAAACTGGAGAAAAGCCTGTGGTTAAGGTACTTTGGAGCCCTCCTGCTCAGCCCTGCTGGGCTGGGTTTGCTCTGTTAGCTGTGATTTACCCTTCACTGCCTGGGCAGCCTCTGTGCCCGGCCAATTTAATGCTTCCACTCTTTAGCAAAAGGCCTGTGAGCCAGCATTTCAGGGTGTAGGAAAACTGTTAAATAAAACATAAGTGAATGCAAAAATAATCATTTAATGGACATTATGAAAGGACAGTAAACCAAACAGTTCAGTCCAATGGATGATGTATAACATCTAAACAAATATGACAACTAATTAAGGATTAGGTTCTGCATTTTGGATGACAGGCCTTATAAAAATGAACAGCTACGTTATGTTGGGGGAGGAAAAAAAAGCTGCATTTTGCAAATGTCAGACAGACAGCTCAGTAAGCAGAAAAGCTCAGTTATCCAATTAAAATAAATGTGCAGTGTTCTCAATATAAAGAGCTAAAGCATCCTTATGTCGAGGAGTTAAGATCCTGAAATATAAGTAGAACAAAAAGTGCTCTCTATAAAGATTAATGTAATCTATCAAGATTAACATTTTGCATGCTGGAAAAGGCAGATAGTAATGTGTTTCAATTCCTAAAATTGGAAACATTAGACTAAGATCAGTACCAATTTAAACCCCAGGTAACCCCAAATATTGAATTGAATTCATTATTTACAACCACGACGGGCTAGTAACTTGCCCTGATGGCTTCTATGGGAAATAGGTACTTACAGTAGGTGCTCTCATATTCCCCGTAATCCTCCCTGGTACTTCATGTGAAATATAATTACAAGTTGCATAAATGCAATTTAGGAAAAAGTCTTCCACTAGAAGTAATTCTGATTCATTCAGGAGTTTAATTCCTGTCCTAAGAAAGAATAAGGCTGTTTTGAACATTGTCATGTGCATGGGGTGTCAGGAGAGAGGCCATAAAGTTTCAAGGCCACCAGTAGGGGACATAGTTAAACCTAATTTTTTTGTTGCTTTCTAACAAAAGGAGGTTATTGTATAACAGTGGAAAGCAAGCAGTGGGGAGGGACCACAATAACAATTAAACTAGGTTGCACTTGCTCTGTAGCACAAAAAAGATTCCACTATCTACACCTCCAGCAGAGCATATAGTTTTTTTAAGCTAAGATTTAAACCTGCCCTTTGATTCTGGTCTTCAAAATAAGAGTTTCTAAGGCTGGAAATGTGTAACAAAATTTCTAAAAGGATATTCAATTCAAGGTATTTGCAACAGAATTAACATGAAACATGTGGATTTTCTGGTGGTTTACAAAGCAGAAAGCAGAACATTATTACTAGGAGGGAGGCTTTACCAGAGTATTAAAATGAAATTCAAGTTTGTGAGGTGCCTGACATATAAAATAAAATCTGTCAAATGTTGAAGTGAGAGGTGATATCTTAGCTCTGCAGTGCTTGAGAAAACATGGAAGATCATGGCTGTAACACTCCCACCTCTGTTTGATTCTGCCACCTACAGATTTGCCACCTTTTTAATGAAGTGAGCAGTTGCACTTGCAGCTCTGAGTGCCTCTTCTGTCCTCACCTTTATTCTTCTAGAAGCAATGTTTCACATCTTCTTGGCCACAACTTTTGAAGTTCACCCAGAAGGGCAATGATCCAGCTCCCTATTATTTGAGAAGAATGATGGCCCAGGGATACAGACATTGTTAATTTACAGACTCAGCTGATGAACTGTGTAACTGAGGTTTCATCACAGGCTTGAAATTTCTGGGGCCCTGTTGCTCCACAGTTAAAAAGCAAACAAAGTTCTTTCAGGAAAAATAGCAAGCAAGAGAAAAAATAGTTTTATCTGTGAAGCTGAAAAGCAGCTTTTATTGCCAGTTCTCTTACACTAAGAATAGAGAGAGAAATATGCATGTTGCTACAGCTGGTAAATTCTGCCAGAGAGACAAGAAACTCCTATGGGATGTCTCTAGATTCTGATACATGTCTTTTTATTTATTTTTTTTTTATTTTTAAACATGACCCTCTACTAGGCCACACTATAAAAATTCAACATTGCCCCCTCTCTTCACCCAGCATTGGCCCCTAATGCCTGATTCCTGTGGAAAGAACAATCCATAACCCTTGGATTGTGAGGACATTGTTTGTGCCCTGGGATTAAGAGGAAGGCACGCACCACCAGAACGTGCTGCACCAGCCATCCACTCTGAATCCACTCTGAAATCTCCTACCTCTGTAAAATAAGAAGTGGCAACATGAATATGATAAGCAGAGCAACATGGCCTACTTTCTGATAATCTTCTTTTATAGCTTTATTCTTGGTGGCTTTGAGGGGAAGTCAATACAGAAATCATTTTGCCCAGTGCCAAAATAATGGAAATACATGCAAATTTGTGCTCTCCCTCGGTTGTCTGTCTCTTTGTCCTTTAGTCAGCCTGATTCTGTCACCACTCTATAGAATTTTATACCTGTGTGGAGCCCAGCGTAGGATTGGGGACAGGAAAACAGCATGTTATTACTGGAACACCCTAAGAAACAAATCCCCAGTGAAATGAATTCTTGTAAGGCAGCTGGAGATTTGGGAAAGTGAAACCAAGTAACTTGCTCCTGTTGAAGGTCAGAAGGAATTAGGTGCCAACAGATTCCATGGTTAGCACTGATCTGCCCAAACTGAGTGGGGGATCTTCAGAACATTGTCAGAGCACACCAAAGTACAGATAGGATTATTTGAAAGTCACCAAATGCTGGTTGCCTTATTTAAATGAGAATCTTCAGGTGCTTTCAACTTGTTTTGAACAAAGCACTCTCAGGGTTTTAAGAGACTGAGGTCACCTGGAGAGGTGTGGTCCAATTTTGGGCGAGTTTTTTTGCCTAGAACTTTCACAAAGGACAGTTCTAAGTTATTTTTTTACTGTGAGATTTCTTCACTTTTTCTACAAATATGAAAGTTATTCTCCCTTCTAATTTCGCTCCTAAACTTAAACTTAATTTTCTTCTCTGTATTGTCAGAATTGCTTTTAAAGATTAAAATAAATAAATAAATAAATAAATAGGAAAGAAGAAAGGAAAAAGAGAAAATGTGTTGGCAATGCTGCAGGTCTGCAGAGGGAATATAGCACAGAGGCAAAGGAAGGCGGGTGGCTGAGTGAGTAGGTCCTAGGAATTTTAAATAACCTTAAGGCTGCTAAAAGGAAAAGTCATAAGGTCTCTGGTGTTTGTGAACATGCTGCAGAAAAGCAGACAGCATTAAAAGTGAAAGTTTTCCATTCTCTGTTGTGTAAGCACAAGCAGGCAACAATTATCAACAGAGTATTTTAATCAGAGAAGAGAAAATGGTTTAAATTTGCTCATTCGCAGGGTTCAGCCCGGAGCACGTAAGCATTTAAGGTGATATGATTTCTGTAAATTCAGGAATGGATGTCTAAAACCAGACTGATACATTTTTTAAAGTTAGGGCTAAAAATCTTTTCCCAGGGAGACAGAATTTCAAGATTTTAAAATACGTTAAGTAAAAGGCTGGTTTGGGGCAGCTGTGTATGTTTTGTATGTGCCACAGGCTAGCTTTATTTTGATCTTTGCCCATCGTATTTCATTCACTGTGTAGTTTCTTAGAAGAAAAGAGTTTTGAACTCACTGAAGGCATTTCACCCTTTTGATGAAAACTCCACCAAAGCAGGAAAATTCACAAACGGCCCTGCCCCTCCTGGGCACACACCTGGAGGGAGTGCTGAGCTCTTAGAGCAGAGGGGCCTTGGGAAACTGCAGATTAGAGCCAGCAAACCCAGCCATGAGCATCTCCGTTCTTCCCCTGGTTAAACTGGAGACATGCACCTCCACAGGGCTGGGATGTATCAAACAGCTAACACAACTGGATCATAAATATATCATAAAATATAATAAATACACTCTAAAACATGCTAATGCAACCACCTCAGGGTTATTAAGACCTCACAGGGGTTGCCTGAGTGGAGAACTCCCGGCTGGCAGCTCTGCCAGCAGTGCTGCTGAGGGACAGCCATGTTGGGATGCCATAGAGAGGCACAGGCTCTGTAGCTGGGGAGGTTCAGGGGTGTCTGATACCCTCATGTGTGTCACCTTTCTGTAAGAGCACGGTCACAGCTGCTGAACCACGGAGGAGCCATGGCAATCCTTTGCCAGCTGTCCTGTAAATTAACAAGGCACAGCCCAGCCCCACGGGATTACAGCTGTTCCTCTCCCACCACCAGTGCCAGTCCTCCTGTGCAATGGGGAACGGAGGCTGCTCACTCCCTTTGCCCATATTTCTGCACAAAGAATTTCTCTTTTAGCCCTCAAAGATAAATTTGACCTTGAAGAAAACATAGAATTGAGGAGTTGCATTCCTCCACATGCACAACACAAATTAATTAAATGCTTTTTGACCCTATGCTTTCCTGAACGTTTTGTATAATAGCCCAACCTAGGTAAGTTATTTAAGAGGAATTGAAAACTGAATTTCCATAGAATCTCAACTGTAAAAGCAAAGCAACTCTTCTGTGAATCTGATGATAATGTGGAGGAAAAGGACAAAGACTTATGTAGGAGAAGGAAACCAATAGTCTTGTTAGGAAGTTTAGAAGCTTAACTCTTCAAGTCACTTCTAATTATCTCCCCCTGAATAGAAAAATTGCCAGTAGCTTGTAGCTGAATAGAAAAATTGCCACAGGACACTCCTTCCTCGCATAACAATGAAAGAGAGGTGCTAAAGAGTGATACAAAACAATGCAGAAGACTTTTTACTATTAGTGAAGGGTACAGTGCCATGCCCTCATCTACAACAGGCCCCGTGCCTTTCAGAGTTTAACTAAACTGAAAAGGCCTCAAGATGAGCCATGCAGAGGTTTGGGAAATCCCCCATGATGGGCATCTGTAAAACATCTTGGACTTCCCCCTATATGTGGAGTTGCTTGTTGCTAAGATGGCATTACTGGAAATATTGCTAAAGTTTTAAAGATTACTTCTGAAAGAGAGCAACTGTGATTGCACTGTTTTCAGTAGTAATTGCATTCCTATGGTGCAGCTTTATGAAGGTTTTCTGAGATCTTACCTTTTATTTGATCCAGGAGAAGCAGTTTGCCTAAACAACTCAATTCAGTAGGATTTTTTTTGTTGTATTTCCTCTTAAAGCTTTTTTTCCCCCCTAATATGGAACAAGAAGTCTGAGCAGATCAAACAGCGAGTAAAGATTTAAAGAGCATAACACAGATTCTGGAGCTGGGAAAAAGACTGCAATAAAACAAATAAAAGACCAAGAAACCCCCCAAAGATCCCTTCTCTCTCTGTATATTAACCTGATTTTAAAAGGCAGCAGTTCCTTTGGGCTCATTTTTAAGTAGTTATAATAGCTATCTTTCAAGAGAAACCTGGGAAAAGGGGATGGACAGGCAGAGGGGAGATCCCCAGCAGCCTGGCAGAGCCATCCTTCCTGGAGAGTGCCTCCACCAGTGCAGGGGAGCTTTATGTAAAGTCATTTTACATGGAATAGGGACCTGTCTGCTGCCACCTCCTCTTCCAAAGGAAGGTTCATCTACCTTGTGGAGCACAAAGGCCCTTATGTTTCCCCCTTTGCAGCCAAGCCATGTGAAAAACACAGTCATTTGGGTTTCAAAACCTTTGTTCTTAGCCCCTGACTGATATACAGCCACTGTGACAGGCATAAGTTTTCCCTTATTCAGCATGAAATTAACTTGACGTGTTCAAAGAAGCAAAGCTATCAAGCCCGGATCGTAATCAGCATTAGCTTCTTTGGGGGAATCTTGCCAGCCAAACACTAAAATGTGATCTGTACACACAACGAGTCCTGCGGGCAGCCCCGGCGCTGTTCCACACGTGCTCTTGCAAAGGGGCAAAGCAAGGGATGGATGTTCCCCCTGCCCTCTCCCTGCCTCCCTTCAGCAGCCCCAAAGTTGTCACCAGGCAGCCCAGATGCGTTGTTTTAAATATGCTCGTAGTGAGTAAATGCATCCACAGCCATTTGGAGCCGGTGGTTCGAACGTTTAAGTGCCTTTTGGGAAGCTTTTAGGCTGAAACGTTGCTGTTAAGACACTGAAATATTAGTAAATCTTGCAAACGACACAAGTTCTAATGTTCCTCGTTTCTGCGGCGCTGCACGCTGTGCTAATGACCCGGTGACTGGATTTGCTGCTTTGGAAAGCAGAGCTCTGTGCTGTAAAACTTTCATCTAAGTTGAGTCGCTTCTCTCTAACGAATTTTTTATTTGTTTACTTGTTGTTTCAGTAGAATTTAAAAGTAGCAATTAAAAAAGCCCAGCCAACCAAACCCTCACCCCTAACAAGGAAGTTGCCTTAATTCAAGATCTAATGTAATGGTGGGGAAAACATCGTGCTCTGTCCAGCAAAGTGATAAGAAGTAAAGGAAGATGCATAAATATGCTGGTGTTTTACATGAGCAGAAATGCATAATTCGTGTGATGGTTTACACTCACACCAGCCACCACAGCTACATTTGCCACTCAAGATGTGCCTGGGCATGAGTCCTGTCATCAGAAATTCCTGATGTCCTTTGAACCCTGGCCCAGCTGACTCTCCTGTTCCCATGGACTTGGTTTGCTATAGGGCGGAAGAGCTCTTGGGTCTGGCTGTGCCAGGCAGGGAGGCTGACCTGGCATGCTCAGCATCTCCACAGTGGTTTGAAGCAGAACGTGAGCAACCTCTGTGCCCAGCTTTCCCCTTTAGCCTTGGAAAAGAGGGCAGGAATGAAAAAGAAGCAGGAGTCGACAGCGAGAAGAGGAGAGCCCTTGAATGAAATGGAGAGCAAGCCAAGGCGACTGTGCAGGTGACACCTGGGGACACGGGTGTCTTCCCTGGATTAGGGAGGGGGGGTGTGGGAGCCAACCTACATCCCAGGTGGCAGCTGCCAGTGCAGAACAGCTCTCCTTTTCCTTCTGTTGAGAAGATCTGTGTGATCCTGGAGGACCACAGGCATGAGGAAAACCAATTACAATTCCTACAGCCAGGGTCAACTCTCGTCTCTGCTCGTTTTGGTGGAGCTCACAGGAGGAACAGGGGGACACGGAGATGCTCCTGGCACTTCCACCTGCCCTTCCTGCATGGAACCCTGGGGCACAGCCACCCTTTTGTCCCACGGTTTGCTTTGCTCAGGAGTAGAAAAAAATACTCTGTGCACAAAAATAAATAACCCCCCCAGCACTTCTGTTTAAAAAGCAGAGACCAATATTTACTCCGTGTTTATTTACGGTGGAGCTGGTGAAAACAATGTTATTAGAAAAATAAATGGTCTAAATACGGTTATTTTTGCCTTATTTCTGAGCCAACTGAAAAGATGAAAGATAAAAGCTTACGGGAGAGGCTGCTGATAAAAGCTCTGTGTAGTGAAATCCCTGACTGCTGCTCCCTGCCCCTCCTCTGCCCTCCCCAGAGCAGGGGCTGTCACAGTCCTCCAGGGGCTGGCCAGGGCACATCTCTTCCTCATCGCTGCTTTTTTCTAAAGCTACTCTTAGTTCCAAAACTTCATATTAGGGCTCCAGAAGCAGACAGAATAGTGTGTTTTGAGAGTTGTAGGTCTTTATTATGGTAAAATCATAACATCTAAAATCCAATTCAGCCCTTGCTATAAATAAGTATAATGGAGAATTTAATGATATTTCCACTAAAATTAGTCAGAAGGCAAACTTTAAAAAATGACACAGATCATTAACTGGGAACATTTCTCAGAAGAGATTTGTTATATTAAAAAGGCACTGAAATTACTAGCGTTAATCAACTGTATTGTATTAAAAACTCTGTATAGATTAATTAAGTACTTTAAATATGAAGAAATAAAAAAGTGGGGATATAGAGGAATCACAGGCTTGAATCTGAGTCTCCTGACATGCTACTTCCCCTGAACTTCTTAAGCACCTAATTTAGTAAGAATTCAAATTAAATAATTATTCTTGGCTGGTCTAAGCTGTTTTTAATACCCTATTTCATAAGTAGCAAAATTCCTGGCATCACTTTTCATTTACTTTCCTCAAACACAGATACTGGGCTCTTGTCCACGCCACACCCTGGGCTCAGTTGAGTCAGTAAGGGCCAAAGGCAGTCATCAAAATACATTTTACACCATTTTTGAGATATTTAGCTGTGGTTCTTTGCTGTCATGACCTGGCACTTTTAGGTGATCTCCCGCTAGAACAAATCTGGGCTCGTTTAGCCTCTGACTGCAGAGAAGAAGAGCATTCATCTCATACACTTAAATTTCTATTTGCCAATGAGGCCAATTTGCCTCTGCACTGCTGCTCCCTTGGGTACCGGACACTTAAAACAACCTCAGTTCAAAATACCAACTTTAAAAAAAAAAGCAAAACAGTAAAATAGGTAGGCTACATTTTATCTTTCTCTTGTGGGAGCCGTGGAGCAGCACCTCTCTCATTCGGGCTGAGCCAGCCTTGCACAGGGTTAGAAAGTGAGATTATTCTGTGGGTGGAAAAGCAGCAGCTTCAGGCCCCCAGTACTCTTGTTAACAGCCAGCAGCTCCAGGGGTGCATGTTCCTCTCCTATAGCAGCACACCTCATTGCATATATATTATTATGATTAGAATATTCACTGTCAGCTTGTGCAGAAAAGTGTGCTTTACTGTTATGGCCCAGGCAAAGCCAACTTGTATTTTCCTGCTTGGATGTTGCTATGTTTTTGCCAGATCCGTTTGTACCAGGGGTATTTCAAGGACTAGAAAAAATACGAGTGCTCCTGCAATCTGCAGCACTGGGACTATAAAGGAGAATCTGTAAGAGAGGTCAGCAAAGCTGTCCTCACCCTACCTCCAAGATAAACAGTAAAAGTGTCTTTTCCTACAGACAGACATACAATTTAATTTCTACATGAAGAAAACTTGAACCAGTCTTCTTCCCATCCCATCCATGCAAAGTCCCAGCCAGTCCCCTGAACAGGCTGAGGGCTGGCCAAAAGAAACCTGAACCCCTCTTCCCAATCCTACGTGCACTACAAAAGAAAATTTCCTCCAGAGATCCTCTGGTTTGGAAACTGCTATTGAAAAGGCAGCCTAGAAGTAGAACATTTTACTGGTTGAAACTAAATATTCAAACTTGAAAGCCGGGAGACTGAGATTTTTTTTTTAATGGGCTTAGAATTAACAAAATAAAATAAAAAAAAAATTCTGGTGCAGTTTGACTGGCTCAGCAGAAGGTATTATCATATATCCTTGTCTCCCACTTTCTTATTTCAATTGTGTGGTGCTTTAAATGATGCTGGATAATACAGCAGAGTGTGTGTCAGAAACAGGTCACCAGCTGATTTTCTGCAGCTGCTTTATAGAAAAATATATTCCTTAAAACTCAAAGGCTCTTCAGCCAAGTCCCCAGTACTTGAGGAGCTGGTGTATGTGCCAGGTTTGTTATAGTGCAGCTCACATTCTGGGCTCACTTAAGTTGTGTGATAAAAATACTGACAGAGATTCATATAAAATGCAATAACCTAAATGCTTGTAGCCACATACTATCACTGAAACAGAATGAAATCATTTTATTTTATTTTTTTAATTATTATTTTATTGAGACACTAAATCAGAGATTGACTTCACCTGTGAAATTCAGCTCAGTGGAGACACTTGTAATTGTATTAATTGAAACATCTCGACACTGTCTCATATTCATTCAAAAAATTTTCCCCAATTATTTTAAAATTAGGTATTTTTCAAGCTTGGGTTTTCTGCTTTTGCTGGTTTTTGTTTCTGTTTTTTCCCTGCTTAGCACTGTTTTTTTTGCTATTGGTCAGGGAGTAAGATAAAAACCTGAACGGAGCTACTCCTGAAGCTAAAGACCTGAAAGGAGCTACACCTGTGTTTTACCTCCCAGGCACATTCCAGGGTTGATGTCCTAATGAAAAAAAGCTGCTCATGAGGAGTAGGCATTGAGGAGAGGCTTTATAGTGCAGCAGTTTCTACTCCTGTGAGCAGTGTAGTGGCTGCAAAGTTGTTTCTTGGGCCTGGGGAAATTGTGAGATTCAGAATGCACATTCTGTTTTGGGAGAAAAGTATTTTGTTTGTGAAGACATTTGTGCCTGGGTGAGTGTTACTTCATGCAAACAAGCCCCTGTTTGTTCTCCTTTTACAACTTTTGTAGGGAGAGATTGAAAGAAAATCTCAGTCTTAGAGATGGTTCTGAGTAGGGAGGAGGTGGATGAAGGATTGAGGTTGAGCTGGGAAAAAGGGGAGTGTGGGGGGCCAAGTATTTTAGGTTTTGTCTCTGTTTCTCACTATCCAAATCTATCTTAATTGGCCATGAGTTAAATGCCTCTCATCCACTCTTTAAGTCAAATCTTCTTTGTCTGTGATGGCAGTTGGTGAGTCTTCTTGCTTCATCTCCACTCATGAACTTTTTGTGTTTCCATCCCCTTTGTCCTGCTGAGAGAGTGGCTGGGAGGGCATCTGCCAGTGGCCAAGGCCACCCTGGCACAAAGGGTGGCCTTGGCCATTGAGGTGCTACAGGAATGCTTTGAGGAGAGTCAGTGCTGTGAAATTGGACAGATTCACCTGGAGAAAGAGAGCAAGGGGTTGTGAGAATAGGAACAGGGAGGCTCATCTAAGTAAGAGAAAAGGTGTTTGGCTGAGAAAGGTGAAATAATTGGGGACTGTTTGTTTCTAAGCAATTTAATCAACTAAGACTTATGCCATATAAGGCTTACAGAAGTTAAAAGTTAAGTGCAAACACTGACTTTTGAAGAATACTTGAAGCATATGATGCTATGAAGGTACCTTTAGGCCTAACAAAAGGGTGGTGTGTTTATCCATGGTCAGCTGACAGTACAGCATAATGCTGAACATAACCATGCACAGCACAGGGGACAGAGCCAGCTGCTAGCCACGATTTCAGTTGGATTTGAGAGGGGTGCAGGGTCTGTGCCTCATGCAGTGGCACTGTGCAGGGTGCCTGGTCACCAGCTCCTGTCAGAGGATCAGTTGGATCAGCTTTGATGGAGTGGTTGGGTTGTTTGCTCAGGTCCTTTTCAAGCAATGCAGCAGAGCTGCCATGCTCAGCAGGCCACCAGCACTTCATCTGACTCTTAATATCTACCTCTTGAGATGTGTGTGCTATTCAAATAGGGCTATAGCACAGAAGTTTCAGTGAGTTAATAACTCATACTCTGCCCATTTGTGATACAGCCTCATCCCAGAGAAATGAACAAATATTGTTGCCCCAAATCTGCTGTAACAGGGTGCGAGTGTCAGTAGAGGGTACACCACTTGGTTACAGTACATGTCATTGAGACACTTGACTAGAAATTCAAAGTGACTGAAGTTTAATTTTGGCTCAAGAACCCACATAAACTGCTTTGCACAAGAGCACAAACACTGCCTTGGCTTTTTTGCTTTGGCTGGAAGGTGCCAATTAAGTTCTGTAAGAGGGCAGCAAGGCCAAAACAAAAAAGCTGTGAACCCGAGGCATTAAAATGGGTCAGCTGTGTCCCTGCATTAGGATAAAAGTTCTTAATTTGTGAAGCAAACTCTTACAGCCAGCAACAGAAATGAGCTTGCTAGGGAAATATCCCTAGAGGAGTTACTGCACTGCCTTAGAAGGGAGAGATGAGGATAACGCGTGTGCATAACCCCCACCCCACAATGGATGAACAGGTTTGAAAATTCCCTCCAAAATGCCTGTTTGCTTTCTCTGTTTGTACTTCAGGGGCTTTTAGTCTCTCTTCTAGTTCAGTAGCAGTAGCTGGGCTTTTTCATGTGTTGTTGGCATCTTCTAGGTGATACCTGGTCCCTGATATTACTGAAAGTCATGCTAACAGCACAAATAGAAGTTTCTGTGTTATAATAATGAAGAAGGCACATTCTACAGAAACATTTTACTCCATGTTGAATGATCTGAGCATAGGTGGGCTCCAGCAAAGCTTTGTTTTTTCCTTCACTGGTGATCACTGACACCAGCCTCCCTTTCCCTGCTGATGGAAGGTGATCATTGCTTGTAGGCAAGAGGCAGAGGAAGTCTGGATAACAAACATGGTGCAGTCACACAGAGATATACTTTCAGTGTAAGCCATCACAGTGTAAGTGCCTCATATTCACACAGAACTATGAGTGCAGCATGGAAATAAATAGGCCTGGAAGTGACCATGTCTCAGGACCAGATACAGGCAGTGTGTCCTCACAGCTCTTCATACTGTGTTTAGAAGAGAAAAATAATAGGCAATCTCTGAGTTGCTGAAATTTTCAATTGTCTGAAGTGGTGCAAGGAGCCAGCACTTCTTAATGAGGTTTTGTGGTTTCACTGCACGTGTTTCATTTGAAGGTAAAGAGTATTTGCACAGGCACTAAAATAGAGTGGAGAAGAACTGTATAGAATTTATGCTGCCCCTGGGGTTAAGAGTGTCCATATCTGACAGTTTATGTCCACCTTTTCTTACAGAGATGATTGCAGGGTGAATTTTAAGTACTTTATCATGTGCTGGATTTGTAAATGCAGAGGAGCTGGGTTAGGGCTCTTGTGCTTTTCGGGTGGCTGTTGTAAGCCTGGTGCTTTCAGAAATCATGCCTACCTATGCAGGAGGTGTAGTTTCAAGATGAATACGCACTTGTGCTGCCTAATTCTGAAACATCCCCAAAGTTAGACTTACTATGTAGAAACCGTGAGTCTGCACACTGGAACTGGAGTTCAGATTCCTGTGAGCATAGAATCAGTTAGTTTTTATTTTCTTTCTCTTGCTTAGAATGTCTAAAAGAAATAGCTTTAGACATAAATAATTTTGAGAAATGCAATCACTTCTAGACTGAAATTTAGGTATAATTGAATGGAAAAAAAATTTTGTGTAAAGAAGCTTAATTGGAGACTGTGACCAGGAACTTTAATGGAATGTGTTGCATGTTTATCCAACCAGTGAGTCCTCAGAAATACAGCACTTGAGCAGCAGTTTGTGCTAGTGGTAAACAACCATCACAATGTTCTCGTTTGTTATATTACAGTTTAAATGTTCTGCCATGCAGAACTGTTGGTTCTGTTTGTGTGCAGCTATTGCCTTAAAGTGAGCAAGCTATAGAGAAGAATGACTTTGTGAAGAATCCTTTTGCAGCCCCATGGCCTAAGAACAGATCCCCCATGCTGGAATGGAAGTTCAGCACTCTTGAGTTTGGTAGTAGCGCTTCACCCTCCCTTTCCTAAAAAAATGTGTGTGCGTCTCCTCTGCTCCTACCCTGCCCCATTTTGATTTAATATTTAGGTCAAAACTAGAGTTGCACACAAATGGAAAGTTGAAATGAGAAAGGATCATTCCCAGCATGGTGTTTGAAACAAATTATAAACCAGAGCAGGTCAAACCCCCTTGAATCATGGTGATTTCCTGCCACTCAGGCATTAACAGGACCTGCATTCAGTCCCTGTTAATGTGCTTCAACTTTTCTGTGTTGCATGAGAAAGTTGGATTAACATCTCCGTGTATTTTGCCACTTTCTGACAGCACTATAAGCTACAGTCTGGGGACTGTATTCCCACACAGGGTAGACACTTGAACAAAAATACAGCTTTAAGATCATCATTGTTTTGACCTTTCTTCTCCTTTTCTGCTCAATTCCTACTGTGATCAATCAATAACTGCTGTGGGAACCCTGGGTCAATATAATTTAAACTGGTTAGTATGTCAGGATGATGCCACTTCAAATACTGTAGCAGTCAAACCGTGCTGTATAAATAAAAAAATCCCACATAGTAGAAAGAAGGCAGATATTTTTCTTTGAAACATTTCTGAGCTGACAAGTCTGGATTTATGCTGATATAAATTATTCTTATAAAAACTGAAACAGACAAAAATCCTTGGGAGAGCTGCTTCCCTAATCTCAAGCAGATCTGAGGAGAAACCCAGAAGATGGGTATGAGTATGTGAGAAGCTGGCTTTGTGTCTCCCTCACCAGCTTAGTCTGAAGTGCTCTGGTTCATTAAACCTAAGCATAAAGCAGTCGTACCCCAGACTTCTGGCTTAAGAAACATCAAGAGTTTGTTACAAAACTACTTGCTTGACAAAGGTTTTGTTCCCTCTTTTAAGAAAAATGTGTCTTATCTTAGTGGTGGAGCTCTGGAGCACCTGTAGGTGTTGAGAGGTGTTCAGGCTGCCCCTTCCCAATTGGGGTAGGGCTGCCCTCCATGGGATTTATCCAAGGTATTTACTATTTTTTTTGTAAACAAAGAAAATCTTAGCTTGCAGACAATGGAAAACATGAACCATCTGTGAATGTTACTTGCAGCTCATTTACTTCATTGGCAAATATTAAACGGTGTTGTAAAGATCCACTGAAATTATGGAAATGGGTTTTAACATTAAAATCAAAGTGCAATTAGAACATTTCACTGCATAATTGTTTGGCAGGCTAAGCTAGCAAGCAGAAGATACCCAGATTTCTGATTTATTGGTCACAGGTTGTTTCTTTAGAACTACAGAAGCCGAGATACGTTTTTGTATTTATATTTTTTAAATGATCTGCACAATTATGAAACGGCAGTGCTCACACATCTTGGGGTTTATTTTGTATGACTGTGTTTTACATTTCCAAACTGTTATCTCTGTTTTCCCTAACCAGTGTAAATTTGAACCTGCAGGATTTAGAGGCAGGGGTACAGACAGCAGCAGCTTCATGTTTTACCCCTGTGTACATCCTCCTCTGGAACATACAGCTTGTTTGGTTTTAATTATTATTCAGATCAAAGAAAAAAAGGTTCATCACCAGTGTGGCCCAGAGTGTTTTGTAAGTAAACACCATGTTACAACAGACTTACAATCAATCATAAAACATACTGGTTTTTACATCTTCAGAATTGAAGAGGTGTAAAGAAAAAACCAGATTTAGTGTTGGAATACCAAAAACTATTTTATATATATGTAAAATATAGTGTTACAATTTATTTGCCAAAAGCATATTACAAATAGTCTCTGCTTTGCTGTTTCACGTGAAACAATGAAGGATTATGATAGGTAAGAGCTGGCCAGTGATGCATAAAGTCCTTGTGCTTTTAATTTAGGTATGGGGTGCTCAGAGTAAGACTATTTACTGTCTCATGCAGCTGAGCACCAGGAGCTCAGCCCTAGCAATGAAATAACATGCAGTTGAAATTACTGCACAGTTCTTTTTAGTGTAAAAGCTTTTCAGAGACTGTCTTTTTGTTCAGTGTTTGTACGATAGGGTCCTATTTGTGACTGGGTTCCCAGGTGCTATTGTAATGCCAATAATTGTATTTTTTTTTAAATGCACACTGTGACATCCAGTGTTGCTTCAGGAGTAAATATTTAAGTACCTTTAATATTGAACATTTGCTGAATGCCTTAGTATTGCTGCTATAATTGTTTGGTTTATTTATTTGTAGGATAATGTTAGTCTTGGGGAGAAAGAAGTGTCTGTTGTTGAGATCATCTTTGGAGTCCTCGGTACTATTCTGGGTAGGCTGAACAAGAATTACAGCAGGCCATTTCAGCGCTAAGGTGAAATTATATTGGAATATTGCTCCTATGAGGGCAGAGGTGTACTGCCAATCAGTGTTAAGGTGACTTCTTCTCAGGGAGCACTGCTGCTCTGTGGAAACACACATTGCTGCTCTATCTGAGCCGTGCAGTCTCTGGGCACTGCAAGTTACTGAAGGAAGTGGAAGAGCAACTCTTGTAGCTTTCAGCATTACAGGTGGTGCAGACATGAAGCATGTTCCCATAAGCACACAAGGATAATGCTAAAATCGAGATGTTTCCATGCTGCTTGGCTCAAAGGCCAGGTGTCCTGTGACTCCTGCAGCAGTCAGGGTCCTCCAGCTGCACAGTGATGCTTGTGCTGGGGGCCTCTGGCTCTTGTTGCAGCTTAGCCACTGCTAACCTGGGCAAGAATATGGATTTCTTATTATGGATTTACAAACAGAAAGATATTGGTATTAGAAAGGATCTTTGATTGCTTCTGCTTGTTCTTTGTAATATGAGTGGGATGGATCTCAGTCTGGTTTGGGCATGAAAAGCAGGTTTTTTTCTGATGGGGGTTTACATTCAGAACTCCCATGAGCTGAGGCTGTTACCAGTACATTGTTCCTTGGTTGTTGAAAAACTCCCCAAACAAGAAGAAACTGGCCTCTGTTCATGTATGATCTGCTGGCAGCTGTAAAAGCAAACCCTTCAGCTGGCCCTTCAAAGCCACCATGGCACTGTGTGCCTTTGCTCTGGGCTCAGTACCTCAGCTGAAGGCAGCAGCTGCCCCTGCTGCTGTTGGGTGCAGCCTCCATGAGAGATGAGCAGGTAGTGGTGATAAGGCAGAGGTTTGGAAGCATGTTATGTGCTCAGGATCTGGGGGTGAGGGTGGGAAGCAGGTCGTACCTGCAGGCCAAGAAATCAATTTATACCCTGGTGCTGGGTGAGTGTCTTTAATCACCTCTGGACACCATGTGGGGACCCATCTGTGAAGATGTTCTATCAAGCAGTTCTGGAGTAGCCCTCCGTTTCTGGTTTTGGATAGGGACCTCTGCCACAGCCAAGTGAGTTGAGACATTTGGGAGCTAAGGCCAAGGGGTTGTTTTGGGTATTCTGGGCCATTCCTCTGCACTAATGTGCTCCAGGGTTTAGTGTGTACAGGCTGGCAGGCTCCTTTCCTCACCACCAGTAAATACATGGATCAAACACAACATTTCTTTAAAGGTAAAGAGCTAAAAAACAATTCTCAGTAAGCCTCATGCAAATGAGCCTGCCTTCTCAATACAATTTGCCTGCAAACACCAACACAGCACAGGTCTTTGTAATGTGATAAATCAACTGAAGCAGCAGGAATTTAACTGAAGGAATAGCAACTTTTTTTGTGCACCTCTGGAGGTTAATTGATGAAAGGATTTTGAGTTGATAAACACAACAGGAGGATTTGGATGTTTTCTCTCAGATGAAAACCTGTATAGTCTGTGCTGCTAGATATTTAATTAACAAGAAACCACAAACGTCTAAGATGATAATTTCTCATCCTGAAAAAAAATACTGTATTTGAGTCTGAAGTATCCCACTATCACTGTGACATCCCAGATAATTTCAGATCCCTTCAGGGGTTTGGTACTCAGATACATGTACATGCTAATCCACAAAGTAGATGGAGCAGGAAGATGACCTCCGAGCTGTGTATCCCCACGGATGGGAAGCAAACAAAAAGGAATGGACTAAGGCAACTTTGCAATATGAAGCTGGCACAGGGTGATGATAAACAGTCAACACTGGCACAACGCTGTTGTTTAGCTTTCAACTGAGTTAGTCTTGCTGCTACCACTGGGAAAACTAATAACATAACAAATGAAACTATTGTTCAGTTTCATTAAAAAGAAATCTGATAAGATGGGGAAAATTGAATTAGCCAATCTCAGTAGAGTTGCTGCTTGTTGGAGCAAAAGCAATATCATCTCTAATAGAATATGTCCCACATAGTTTTGGCTGGTCCATGCAGTGTGGATTCTGCGTGCAGATGCTGGCACAGCCATGCAGCAGGCTAATGTGAGCATTAGTGGGTCAGCACTCTGCATCTCCAGCAGCAGCTCCACAGCCAAGGCTGGCAGTGGTACTTGTTGGATCAGTGATTGGACGAATTGGTTGTTGGATGAATTGACTTCTCTTGGCAGAGCAGGTTAAGGCTTCCTTTCAGTGAGGCTGACATGCCCCTGTCAGGTGGAGCCTCCCCTGAAACCTCACAGCCCAAATCCCCCGCTCTGGCCATGGCTGTAGCCACTCTGCCCGGGTTGGGGACCACTTGGATTCCTTTTTTAAAAATTCAGCTTTGGTCCACATTGAAAGACTTTCACGCCCAGGCCTCTTGATGCTATAGGCCAGTGTTGGTTTTATTGTGGCTTTTGGCTTTTGCAAGGTGTCTGCAAGTACAAACAGACTGGGCTGGCATGCCATATTTCATATTTGTAGAGCTCATAAGAGACGAGAGATTGCAGAAATGTGCCGTGCACCTTTGGTTACTGTGTGAGTACAATTAACCTGTGGGATGTGGAGCATCTCACTTGCTCAAGTAAAAGAACTCAGTGTTTGTTGGTACAAGTTGGGGTGAAAGGAGACTAAGTGACTAAGTGTCTTTTTGTTTGGTTTTTTCTCCCATAATTTAGAAGGATAGAGAGGTGCTGGATTACAAGAAGGGAGTAATCACATATGGAAGAGTTTTGGGTTTTTTTAACAAACCCAGTTAAGTGCAGGCTTTGAGGCAGTGTGGGGTGGGGGGGGGTGACACAGGGGGGACACAGAATCAAGTGATAATATGCTTTAGGTAGGGTCAACATATTTTATATATAGCATAAACACCTACATATGCTGTTAGGCCCCGAAAAGGATATTTAAGGAGATTAACCTGAATATTTGCAGGGAATTACCTAGCTAATATTAAACTCCTTTGACATCTTAGTATCAGAATGTCTCAGAATTCAGTTCAGTTTCCTTATTTCTTCTTAAATTAAGGTTATTTGATTCTGAATTAGAGAATTATAAATGTTGATTTTTATACCTTTATTCTGCTAAGAGTTAATTTTCCAGAGCTGCTTTTTCTTGTTGCTGTTTTAGTAGGATCCTGGCTGGCTTCTACTAATCAAAACACTGTTCCTGTATAGAGGTTTTCTTGCTCCTTGACATGGTTTTCTGGGGACTTTAAAGCACTGCAGTGGCTATTTGGTAATGCTCTATTACTTGTAGCACCTTCTAAAATATCTCTTATGTCATCTCGTTCTTGCAAAAGTGGTGCACTCTGTTCAGGTTTAAATAATATGTTATCAGATTCAAAAGCTTACTGTCCTTAGATGATCAGAGTGAACCACTTCATTTTCAGTATGTGAGGGAATGAAACATTTTGTAACAGAAACTTAAATCTCCTGCCTGTGGAACGAAATGACCTTCTGTGGTACAAGATTTACATTTAAGCCAATGGGCACTAAAACCTGCTATGCACAGCTTTGTATTTCCAACTAGCTGTAACTCCATTTTGTAAAATCAAAATGGAAATTGTATCCTGAACATTTTTATTTTAGCGGATTTAAATATAGCCATGTAAATAAAACTATTGGATGACAGAGAAAAAGAGATTTGAAGAGTAGTATGTTGGAGAGAGTGAGGATGTGTGGAGATTGTAAGAGAGAAAGTGTTCTTGAGCTGCCAGTGGGATGTTCCTGGAATGTGAGACAGCAACAGGGAGATGGAGATGAGTAGAAGTTTGTGAAATTAGAACAGCTGGAAAAGGTTCCCAAGAGGCTGCTCCATGGCAGCCTGTGGCCCTTGCAGCAGCTGCAGGACTCTGCTGGAGCACGTGTGTGCAAGGACTTTAAAAAAAATAAAAATCTTTCTAGATGATAACTTTTGACAGTGTTATTAACTCATCTTGCATGTGTTAAAGGGCAAACTGAGGCTGCTCTTTTGCATATTTTCTGACTTGTTTGGGCTGCAAAGCTGTGACTAACATTTAAATGTGATTTGAAACTTGGTGCGTAACTCTCGCGGTGTTACTGGTGGGGATGGGGAGGATGAGCTCTTGTGAGTCAGACTTCAGCTGTGTACTCAGGAAAGCGGCTGTTTGGAAGACCAAGTTCAATAAAATGTTGTATCAAGGCAGAATACTGAGAGGCTTTGTTAGAGGACAAAGAAAACGAGGTTTCTCTTGGGATTGTCTCCTGCAACCCACATCTCAGCAGCTGCATCCCAGCAGCTCCAGCAGCTTTCGCCCCACCATGGACTCCTGGCTGTGCCCTGGTGGGCTGGGAAGCAGCAGCGTGCTGTGGGTGACTGGAGGTGGACGTGTTGTCTTTGTGGTTCTTCAGGGCTGGCTGGAATTGCCATCCTTGGAGGGGATGAGAAGGAAGAGTAGCAGGAAACACAACATGAACTTGTGTCTGTCTTCTTTGCCCAACATGTGCAGTGTAGAAATGTCACATACTTGGGAGTTCCATTGATCTTTTTCCATCAAACTTGGAGACAACATTTTTTTAAGTTATTGGAGGTACAAGGGCACGTGTGGATGGGCAATGCTTGTGAATGTCATGACAGAGGCATCTTCCTATTTCTAGTGTTGATGTGGAATCCAATATTGACTTTAATTATAGTGCCACAGCTTTTGTAACTATGGAGAAACTGCTTTGATAGGAGAAAAAATAAAGCAAGTTGAGGTTTTTCAGCCACACATAAAGTAAAAACTGAAGAAAGTGAGGTAGTGATTTGCTTGTAAGACCTCATGAACATCACAGTTTTTCACACACTTTTTCACATGATTTTGAAGCATTTTAACCTGAAGCAATATAACCTTGATAGATATACTTGTCTCCTATCAAAGTTCTTGGCATGACTTTTTATTAACTGGGCCTATGGCATCTTAAAGGAACATTCCCTAACTTAAGATCTGCTCAACTGCAGATGGAGAGAGCTTTTGTGAAAGGGAGTTATTGTTAATATGTGATGATGAAGTTATGTGAGTATTTGATGATATGTTAATTTATTAATAAGTAATGATGTTGAAGAGTTTTGTCTCAGCTGAGATTCTTTCTTCTTCCTTCTTCTGTATTTGTTACATCTTTTCTATATCCAGTTTGCTTTTTCAGCAGTACCATTTTAGAAGCTTTTAGAAATAATGGCCACATTCACATCAAATAGTGAATTCAAAGGTTGATAGAAACTGCTCCCTCGGCTTACTTGGGAATCTCAGGAAATCCAGCTGCTGTTGGGTAATGCTTTGTATGCTGTGAGACACCCCATTCTTTTGATGGGGAGCAAACAATAGATCCTGGCAGTGCATGACTACTAAAACATTACTGAGCTAGCAAAATTCAGACTCCAGTGTCCTGGGCTTGATTTCAGCATTTTCATTTATTGAAACCTGCAGCACAGGTAACCAAATTTGCTGTACAGTCACATTGGATTTCCTGCCTAAAACTACAGCTTTTGAGAAGCAGGCTTTTCCATAGTTGGTAATTACCAAAACAAAGCGTATGTGTACTTATTTTATGGACTAAATATTTTCTTATTGTGTGCTATGCCTGTACAAGTTCCCATAAAGAGAACAACAATTTTTGGTACCTCTCTTGGCTGGGCATTGTTACTCATTAGTCTAAACTTGAGGTGTGTTTAAGCAGGGCTCGTTTCCCTCACATGACTGTTCCTGCTGTGGTGCTTTTGCCAGCATCTCTGGCCAGCTGCTCTGTCTGGGGGGGTAGCAGTCCCCTAAAAAGGCTCAGTGACCAGCCTGCCTTGTGCAGCCATCCCCAGCCTCTTGATCTGAGCAAAAAAAGAGCATTATTTTCCTGCACTTTGGTTACACCAGCAGGACCCAGTCCTGTTTCTGCTTGTCACCCTGGAAGTTCTGAACAGAACAGAGGACCTGAGAAGCCTCTTCTGTATCTTCTGGACAGTGGCAACACAAAAGGAATCCTTTCTTTAAATTCATGTGTATGTACCTTTAGGTTAAAGAGTAAGCTTATGAAGTAGAGGTTAAAGCACAGAGTCCTACCCAGACAGTTTTGCTTGTATCTTATTTTTTTTCTTAATGCTTGGGAATAGTCAGCACGGCCAGCTTCTTCTCCTGGTTAAGGAAGGACTGCTGACCTCTTCCCTCATCTTGCTATTTGGACTTAAATAGATTAATTTCCTTTGATCTTACTGTATATGAAAGTGGTTTTCCTTTTTTTTTTTTACCTCTGTTTTACCTGAAGTCTCTTTAATTTCTGAAGAAATGTATCCTGCCTGGCTTTTGGGGTCTATCCAGTGGTTCTGCTAAGATTTCTTTGCAGACTTTACCTGTTTTCCTCTACACACATTCCTGGTCTGTTTTAGCTCTGAACCACTTCTCACACAGGCAGTCTGAGCACCCTGAGTGTTTGGGGTAAATAGGAGTTGAATAACACTGTACCTAATATGTCTGTGTGGCTAAAACCTTTCCATGTATAATGCATATATGTTAAGAGGAAGAGAGGCCTCTGCTGCTTTACAATTAAAAACTGGCTTGTAGCAGAGTAAACAAGCTCTCACGGTTGTTACCTAGATGATGCACTAATTGGGAATGAATGCATTGTGTGGAATAAATAACACAAAGGCATCTTGATAACACCTGTCTGGTGGTACATTAGGGTATTGTGCTGGGAGGGTTTTGAAGAAACAGGGCACACAGCTTTTCACAGCTACACTTTGTACTCCAGGTAAGTCTAATGCAAATGAGGGAGAAATTGGTGACATTAGACTAATAGCACTTCTTAGTCTGTAATAGTCTCTACTTAATAATGACTCCGTACTTAAAATTTTCAGATAAAGGCTGAAAACTATTTGCTCCACAGGAGGCCTCATGGCTTTGTGTTTTCTGTTTTCCTAAAATGAATATTCAGACTGAGACAAATCAGGGAGTATAATGAAACAAGATAAGCATCTAATGCTTCCAGGAGAAAGATCACTCTATGGCATAAACAGCAGTTGCGTACAGAGGGTTCTTGAAATTACAGCACACTGATGCATCTGTATAAAACAAATATAGGCAAATTTAAGTCCAATGCCTTCTGTAAAGTGAGATTTATATCTAGAATTCTTCTCCTGTAGATATTCTTCTAATCATCTCATGTGAAAATTTAGGCCACAGCAGGGACTGATTCCTTTTGTCCAAGTGGGACTGCTGACATGTCCAGCTCCCACCTCAATGCTATGAGGAAAGGCAAGAGATGACTCAATATTTATTCTTTATTTCAAACCCAAGTCAGGTATTGATTTAATAATCAACAGTGGAGAACAGAAGCATAGCCCAGCTGCCTTCTAACTGATAATCCAGATTCAAGTAAAACAAATTTCTAAACTAGACCAACTCCTGTTGAATAAATGGCTAAGGCTCAAACATATATCCTGCCTGTGCAGTGATAAAATGGCAACACTCCTGATTGCCTTTCCATTTGTGATTTGTCCATACTGATGACAAACTCTTTTTAGCTGAGTGCACTGCTTATGGTGCAGGTTCCTGTCAAGGTGAATTTGATTCATTTTACCTTATTGCACCAAAGCTTAAATCATGTCATTTCTATCTGTGGCTACATGTGGTTGATTTGTGGTACATGTCTAACTGGAGAATACATAACATAAGATTGATTACAATAGCATTTCTAAGAGTGTAATGATAACTTTTTATGGCTTTCAACTCTGTCATTGTGCTGGTGTCACACTGTTTTGAAAGGAGTTTGGGATCTTGCGTGTCACACTATGCAGGAAAAGAAGGTGGGGAGAGGAGCAATATTCAAAAGAGCTGGGAGGAAATCACATTTCTTCATTAGGTTTGTCTGCAATGTAAAAACTGTCAAAATATTTCACCTATAGAAAAGAACGTATTCAAGGTAGCTTCATAAATGGCTGCCAAGGAGTAAACTGAAACCTGCATTATTTCAGTGTTAATGGAATGTTAAAGATACCTGGAGATTTTAAGTAAGTATCTGGATTTTGGAACGTTAGTTCTCATGTTGCCTTTGATGTGACTGCATCAGATGTGATTTTTGCCTCTGACCATCTTCTCAGATACACAGTGGTGCCACTTTTGAAAGCTGTGAGTGATTTGGGTGCACATTTAAAGGCATCAGAACTAACAGGGTTCTCCAAAACCTCTTAGCTATATGGCCTGTGTGGGTTTCTTATATTGACAAAAGAGCTCACTGACACTTTTAAAACTGCTCAAAGCCTGTGTCAGCCAGCATTCTGAATCTAAGTAGACAAAAGAAATACAAAGTAGATGAAAATTAGAAGATGCAACAGAAATTCAGTAGCAGGTCTGGGAATGTCTCTAATATTCTGGGTTCCTTGATTCCTTCTCTTCAGAGGCAAAGAAATACATGGTATCCTTGACTTCTCGGCTGTGCTGTGTCTTGTCTCTTTTCATTTTTTTTTTGTTTTTTTTTAATTTCTTCTGAAAAATGTGACCCAAACAGAAAAACAACAACAACAAAAAGGTTTGTCAAGTGTAGAATTTGCCTCTGGTCTGAGTCATGGGGGAAAAAGGAAGTGCTCTGCTCCAGGAGGAAGGGAGTCATTTGATGTCCTACATCTCAGAACTCAGCAGGCTAAAGATGGATACTCTATATCAGGAGAAATCCTAAAAATGTCTCTCTCCTTCTAGAGCTGATCAGATGCATAAAGGTCCATTAAATGTGTCCCAGCATAAATGGGCTCTAAATAATCAGGGTCTTCCTGAAGTGAAGGTCTAGTGACAAACTGGATGCTTTCTAAGTTATATTTCCAAGTTTGCATCTTCACTTTTCCCTTTGTTTTCCACCTAAACACTGTGTTTCCTTGGAGGACAGGCAGATTTTTGCTGGTGGCTACAGCATGTTTAATTGAAACCACTGAGCTCACCTTCTGTTTTCCTTTCATTCCAAAGTGCAGTGAATTATCTTCCCTGCTTAATACTGATAGCTAAAGCCATGGAAGCTCCTCTTCCAAGAGTGGACTAAATTCCAAATTCTGTTAGACTAAAGGCCAACAGAACCCTGGCTTGTATCAGAAATATTGTGACCCACTAAGGAGTGTTTGTTCCCCTGTGCTGGGCACTGCTGATGCCCCACCTTGAATCCTGGGGTCAGTTGTGGGCCCCTCATGACAAGAAGGGCACTGAGGGGCTGGAGCGTCTCCAGGCAAGTGTCTGGATCACAAGTTTAAGGAGTGATTGTGAGGGGGCTCAGCCTGGAGAAAATGAGGCTCAGGGAGAACCTTCTCACTCCCTACAGCTCCCTGACAGGAGGGTGCAGGCAGGTGGGGGGCAGTGTCTTCTCTCAAGTAACAAGAAATAGGACAAGAGGCCTTAGATTGCATCAGGCGAGGTTTAGATTGGGTGTGGGCAAGAATTTCTTCACTGAAAGGGTGGTCAGGCACTGGCACAGCTCCCCAGGGCAGTGGTGGAATCCTATCCCTGAAGGGATGTAAAAGCCGTGTTGATGTGGCACTTGGGGACATGGTTGAGCTTTGGCAGTGCTGAGTTAATGGTTCAGCTTGATGATCTTGGTGGTATTTTTCAACCAAAATGATTCTGTGATTCCATGAAATGCCGGTGCTGTGGTTGATAACTGTGATGGTAACTGTGATTTTCAAAACTTCCCTGTAAGCAGCAGGCGCTGCTTTGGCAGAATCCTCTACTGCTCTGTTTCTGATCAGCTCCTGGCTCCAGATACCAGCAAGTCACAAAGGGTAGCAAGATACACCTTGTCAAAGATCATTCAAACACAATGATCATGTTTTCACTCAGTGTTAACTGGGCCTTCCTGTTTGTATAGCAGCGCTTGCAAGTACTGCTTATAAGCTGAGTAGGTTAATTAAGCTCTTCAAATAATGTGTACAATGCTTCAAATTAAAAGCAGATTTGATTTGTCCTAACCACTGTACAAAGGCATTAGGGACTGGATTGTCATACCCTTTGAAAATACAGTAATCAGAAAACCACACTGACCATTAATTGAGTGCTAAAGGCAGATATTGCTATTTGGAACTAATTGCTGGTTGGTATATAAATATATATGTATAAAAAATTGTGCACCCCAGGCATTTAAATAAAGCGTCTGGTTTGATAAGTTCCAATATTGTTTCTAAGATACCTTTCCTAGTTGTTTTCTAAAGTTCTACAAAGTATTCCCTGAGAGCTGCTTCCTGCTATTGGTGGGGTTTCCCAAGAACGAATGTTTAAAAGAGCTGTTTTTGTGGAATTTTTGGTTCATGTACATTTTAACTGCTGCTCCAGTCAGTATGTAGATGCTGCTTCGATTTAATTGAAACTTGGTTTTTGAAAGGAGGGGGAATGAGTAAAAATGTGTTTTCACCGGCTTAGTTCATGCTGGTAAGCAAATTAAATCATTTGCTGTCCTGAACATAAATAGATAGGAAGTGGATTGAGTTCTTCATACTTCACAGCCAAAAAATTCCTAAGGATGCATCAAGCTGCAAAGAAAAATCACTAATTGAAAGCACTGACTTCACTCTTGTCTACCTTGTACCTCCCATCTTCTACCAAGGACTTTCTGAGCCTGATCAAGGTGGGCTGTAAGTGCCCACCTGGCAAACCCTCATCTTTGCAGGGCAGAGCGTGCACTGCCTCTGATGAGTCAGAGACCTGCAAACTGCCTTGTATTACTGGGAGCTGCAGTCAAGGAGCCTTCTAAAACTACAGAAAAGCACTTTTTGACAGTTGATGTTGTTTGAAAGTTAAGTACGGCATCAAATGGGAAGGCTGGGCAGGGAGGGCTGGATTATGGACAATTATATTGTTCCAGGGAGATCTGGGGATTGATGCTTGGTTTTGATTAAATCTGTTCACTGTTCAAGGAAAATTAAGTTCTACTTGCCCAAATTATTTATGGTATG
Source organism: Gymnorhina tibicen (assembly GCA_013399875.1). NCBI lineage: Eukaryota > Metazoa > Chordata > Aves > Passeriformes > Artamidae > Gymnorhina > Gymnorhina tibicen. The sequence continues at coordinate 497,778 of VXAZ01001300.1, forward strand.
GACCACGTGCCTTGCATCACATACTCTCTTTGGTCATTGAGTGATAAATCCAAGTGAAAGAGGTCTCTAAAATGCATGGGAGTTGCAGTAGGGAGTGAAAAAAGGTAAGAGAGGGAATAGGAAAGAAAGTCAGACTTGACAAGAGGGTTCTTTTGTTTGAATGCTTTGAGAAAATAATCTGAGGAGTGCCCTATACAGCAAAAATCAAAGACCAGTTTTGCAAATATTTTTGTGATTCTGTAGCATCTTTCAAGTGTGGTGTGCAGTGTTTGCATACCTGCCTCTGCTGCAGGGCCCTTCACAAGGCTCCTGTAATTGTCCCCTTGGGACTGCTGTTCTGCAGCTCTCTCCAGAATCGCTTCATTGAGCACTCCCATAACTTCAGCTGCTCTTCTCTAATTACTGATGGAGACTGGGGAGGGGCCCTCTGAATTTCAGCTGAAGACCTGATCTCTTTCAAGCTAAGCATTGCTTCATAGTAAATTTGGTTACTTTTGTTTTGTTTGTTTCTAAAGGGATGGGAGGGAAATAGTGGGATAACTTTCCCTTAGTAAATGCAACACTTTTTGGTCCTGTTTTCACTGTGCAAGTTGGTAGGAAATTGAGTTCAGAGTACTGAGGACACAGTTCAGGTGTTTTGAACCCTAATGTACCTGATTTACTGAGGGAGAATAATGAAGCAGAATAGCCTCAACTGCTGGAATAGTTTCACTGTATTGAATTGCATCAGTTTTAGACAACTAGATTTGAACTGTGACATGTGAGACGGGATGTTGGAAATAGCACGGCTGTGTGCACAGCACAGCCCCCCTCTTCATCCTGCCTTTCCCTCTAAGCTTTTCCAGCTTAGAATTCAACACAAGCTTCTTTCTCACCAGCGAGAATGAATGTTGATAATCCTGAAATGTCTAGACATCTGAACTCCAACTCCAAGCTACCTAAGCCTGAGGTGTATCTTTTTGGAATTTCCATTATCTACATCTTACATGATCTATGCAGTTCATGTAGTAGTTTGTTTCCAATTAAAATTTTAAGTTGTAAAAAGGTACCACAGAATTTGCAGTGATTCTACGAGGGATAGGAGAACTAGTTCAGGCAAAATAAGATTCAATTCAAGCGTGGGTAGGTTTATGGGATTGTAGGGTTTTAGTTTTATTCTCACACTCCTCTGTAATTCCTAATTTTGGACAGAACAGATGGACTGAAATTCTCCCTCTTTCCTTGTTTCCCTTCTGGGAGAAAACACGTTTGCAGGGACAGATTCACTGGTATAACTGAAGTAGAGAACAGGTCTGCTGTAGTTCTGGCCAACTGAAATCCAGAATAAAACAAGAAAATGAGGTTTATATGATATTTTAGCCAAAGGAAAAAATATATCCCATTAAAATAAAAAAACAGCCAACAGAGGTATAAGGATCAAGTCATTAAGCAAAAGGAAATTATACAGATGTGTTAAATAATGCTGGATAAAACAAAGAGGAGTTCTCCTTTGAGGTGTGCTGTTGCAGTTCGTGGGTTCCTGCGGTGGCATGGCAAGCCACAGCCTTCCTGGAGAGCACTGTGGGGTGTCTTAGGGAGAACAGCTATGCCATTTCCTGTAGCCCTTCCTGGGCAGCCCGCTCGGTCCCGGCTAGGCTGCAGACGCCACAACACGGTGATGATAAAGGAGGCGAGAAGGCTCCCTGTATGAGGACCTCAGAAGATCTTTATTCCATGGTGACTCCCAGAGGCCTAGAGCCAGCACATGGCATGGTGCCCCAAGGCAGAGAGAGGGGAGCTGGTGGCAGGCTGATCCCCACAAGCAGAGAGGGGCAGCTGCCCCAAGGCAGAGAGACGAAGCGCTGGGCCTGGAGTCCCTTATCCGGGGAAGAGGGGGGCAGAGAGAGCACATGGACGAATGGCCTCAGGGCATAGGGGCGGTACAAGGGCGGAGTTGGGGTAACAAGACCAATGGGAGAAACATGAGGGAGTGGTTAGGACTAGGGGAAGGGAAAGGGGGGGGCCACGTAGAGAGGGCAGGCAGGGGTGGGGATACAGCACCACAGTGTGCCTTGGCAATTTTGGGCTGGTGGTGTGCCTGTATCCCTGATCAGATGAAAATGGTGTGGGTCTGGGTTTCCTGAGCTCTGACTGAGTGCAGGACAGCCCTTGCTGATCCAGGAACCTTCCTGCACGGTTTCTGCACCTACACAGAGACTCCAGGTTGGGTTCAGGTGAGCACGGTAACTCCTGCATCCAGGCACAGACGAACTTCTCTGGCCTGGTGAAGAGATGACTGTGCCGTGCACATTCTCTCTGGTTAAAAATGGAACCAAGCAAAATCAGTTCATCCACGAACAGAACCCTGTCAGGTGAAGCTGCAGAGCTGATGTGTCAGAAGCTGCCAGAGAAGCTGGGATGTAGCACAGGTTTGGGCTGCAGGTGTTCATCAGCCCTGCTGGGGACATTCAGCCCCACAGAGGTCTCTGACTTGGTGGCTTGGCCACGCTGCCATCCACAGCAGTTGGGATTCATTTGTGGCTGGTGACAGCAAACACTCTCAACCTCAAAATGCTTTTAGCACAGCCACCCGCTTTCTGTGAGAATCCCCTTGGTCACAATAGACTCAGGCAAACGTTATGAGCATTTAACTTTTGTAATGCTCTTGTGCAAACACTTGGAAGTGAGATCCTTGGGAGGACTTCTAAACAAACCAAACTGGGCTCAGGAACTCTCTCCGGAGCTCAATATAGTTGAAGACTGAAAAAGGACTCAAAGAAAGTGGCAGACAAGCCGCCAATGCTCCTGTTTGTGCCTGGCTGCCTGGTTACACCTGGCACTGGAGACAGCAGGCTGGGCTTGATGAGCCCTTGCCTGAACCAGTATAATAAATATATCTTTGCTCATTGCATGGCACATAATGCACTACAAGGTTGAAACCCTGAAAGGCAAACTCCTTCCAACTACTGGATTTAAATTCCAGTAAATGCCCATGGTATGGCAGACAAATGAATAATTATTATATAGCAACTCTACTAGGTAAGAAAATTATTTCATAATCCCTTTAATGTACATGCTTACATGCTAGCCAGCTGGCTTGGTTACTGCAGGGAAGAGAGGCTGCTCTATTCCTTTAACAACTTGTTTTCAATCAAGCAAGCTAGATTTTTGCAAGATCAATATGAGATGAACAGAAAATATTTGATTACCTCAGGAACTCTCAGTGTCTGACTTTTTTCTAAGCTGACATAAATAACATCTGGGGCAGAAAATGTACATACTTCTGCTTTCTATTTCTGAACATTATTCATGGACTGAAACTTAGCTTGAAATTGAAACAATAAGAGTTAGAATTCTGGAAAAGCACCACTTCAATTTGAAGCAGAGAAACAACTGAAACTGCCAGCTGGAATGAAGATTCTCAGCACACAGAAGGCAGAGAGCATGTGTAGCATGATGCGAAGTACAGTGCTTGTAAATTTACATTGCTTGTAAATCACACTGCCTTTTAAAATTCAAGTCCTTCTCTCTGGTAAAGTAGAATGCTGCTGAAGTATTGCCCCATGCCTGAAATTATAGCACCTAAGAAATATTGCTGTTTGTTCGTGCTGGGAGAAAGGTGAAACAGGCAAATTGTCTGAGAAGGAACGGTATGTGCTGTGCCTCTGGGGGGGATGCTGCAGTCACTTTTGCACCTTGCTTGTGCCCCATCTAGGCAAGAATTCTAAAATTTCCAACTTGTTTAAATATCAGATGTTATTACTAAATCTGAAATGGCTTTATGAAAGGTTACTATCTGCACACCTGCTGTACAGGTGGTTATACTTGGTAAGTCCTCAGAGCAGGAACAACAAGAATATAATCCTACAATTTCTATTCTGTGCTCCTAAAGTGCCTTTAAAATGCAGCAGTGTTTCCTACCCAGCAATTGTCCCCAGCAACCTCTCGAGATCTGAGCTATTAACTACCAGTGAATGAGTACATGTGCTGTGGCCTTTAACCTCATCTTTGGGTTATCATTTCTGATGTTTCTTTCAATAACTTTGCCAGGGGTTTTTTGTTGGTTTTTTTGGTTTTTTTTTCTTCGCTGCCACTGATTTTTTTTTTTCTTTCGGAGCTATGTCTCACACTTTTGGGCTGTATCCCCAGGATAGAAATACTTACCTTTTCTTTCATATCTCACGTGCAATTTGTTGGCTCTGACAATTCCTTTCATTCTGAAAAATATTGCTTTAGAGAAATCAGTTTTAAAACCCAGCAGCAACTCAGACTATTTTTGTCTGTAGCCGTTCCAAAGAAGTACCAGTTGCCAGCTTGTCTCAGCAGTAATCAGCACCTCCAGGTAATGGCGCCTGATACACTTTGGTACAAAATGTTGCTGAAAACTCGTGATCTGGCTCTTATTTTTAGGCAAACAAAGGAAAATTCTGGGGGAGAGAAAAGATGAAAGTGTTTACTTCCTCCTCCTTGGAATAAGGGCTGTGAAAAGGGATGAGGAGATGTCAGTGTGGGATCCTGAACTTGCTGGGAATGAGCACAGGGACACTGTTGTCATGTCTCTCCAAAGGAGCTGTCACCTTGAGTTAGGATGCTGTGCCATGGCAGACTGCCACCCACACTTGGGTATACTTTGAAGTGAGCAGACTAGAAGTGGTTCAACTTCCCAGGCACACCAGCTTGGATAATGTCAAGGAGGGGGGAAAGAAAGGAAAGGAGATTGCTTGTCAATGTTAAGAGAATAAATAAAAAATTAACTAAACCTTTCCCATCTGCTGTGCCAATAAATTTAAAACTGACCCAGTGGTTTTTAACCACTTTTCTTTTCTTCAGGTTTGGAGTGAAGGTTTTAAAAAGTCCTTTAAAATTCAGCTTGTGCAGGTGGGGAGGCAGGGATGCAATCAACTTTTCTCCGTTCTTGCCAGAAGACCTCTGAGGCAGATGGAGCACATGCAGCAGTGCCTGCAGTAACCTGGGGAGAAGGTGTGATCACTGACCCCCCCACACAGCCCAGCTTCCCTGCGTGCTGGGGGTTGTGGGGTTGCTTCCAAAGTTTTGGCCCCAAGAGTCTCGCAGCCTGAAGTTGAAGGTACTTCACCTCTGTACAGCAATGACTGGCACAAGGAGGTCCTGCATTTTCTGTCTGTTATTCCAGGCATAATTTGTAATCAAATAAAGCTATGATTAATAGACTGTAGTGATAATGACTTATCTGATCTGAACTGGACATGTTCTCCCTTTGCATGTGGCTAGAAGGAAAGAGGCTTTTAAAATTTTATTTATTTATTTATTTTTAACTTGGACACTTCAGAGAAAGCCTTTGAATTGACTTTAAAGGAGTGTTGAGGGATGGTGAGGGATATATTGAGTGCAGGAATCTTGGGGTGTGGCTGCAGGGGGAGCTGCAGGCTGAGCTCTGCTGGCAGGACCCCCAGGCAAGAAGAGGCCATGAGATGCTGCCCCTTTGCATAGCAGAGGACACAGGTACCTCTGGCCCCCAGATGAAGGACACTCAGAGGTGGGAGCCAATGACCCCCAGACTTCTGTGCATCTGGGCTGTGAGGGTATAAAATCCCAGGATGTTCTTTGTTCAGGGTCCCTCCTTGGAGGCACCAGCTTGAGCTGTTATTTAGTTATTGCACCAAGATCAAATTATTTTAATGATCAGGACATCTGAGAGTCTGCTATGGGAAACCTGGGGTTGAGCAGGTGGGGAAACACCTGGTCTGACTGTGTGGGGCTGTTTTCAGTTCAGAAAAAATTCAGTTTTTCTATGTTAAAAACTTTCCTGAGAGACAAGGTAAACAGGGTTTCCACGGGAACATACACAAGAAAACCGTTCTAGCCACCAAAATAAGCTGTTAGAATAAACTGAACTTCTTTAGGAGCTTGCTTGGTAGCAACTGATCAAACTAATAATGTTCATTATATCCCAGCCCCTGCAAGCAATTTTGCAAAGACAAACCAATGACTTCCTTGTGTTTGGGCAAATCTCAGGCTCAAACATAACACAAAATTCAGCTGCTAAAGAGCTGTACCTGGATGTAGCACTGCCAGAAGAGCAGCACTTTTCCACTCTCTTCTGGATCTCTTTTGGGGCGCTCTGCTCTGCATGGGCTGGAGAAGGCTGCCTCTGAGGGGACTGCATTTGGTTTATGTGGGAAATCCGAAATTAATTTACCTTTCCTTTCCTAGATTCTATATATTTTGGGTTTTTTTCTGTGCTTATAGCACAGCTGTGAGTCTTTTTGCATCTTTGCAGCCTTCCATTGATTCCTCAGTGTTACTTTGGTTTTTTTTGTTTAGCTGTAACCTGGTCCTCACTGCTATTCCCACCATCTGAAATCCATATGAACATGCGGTTTTTTACTGTTATTAGAAACTCACTCACTCTATTTTTATATCTAATACTAATGTTCAGGTATCAGATGCGTCTGGTTGTTTAAAATTGAGTACAGCTTGTAAGTTTTAGGGAAAGGGTGGGAAATACCATACACAGCAGCAATGGGATTTGTCTCATTTGTTTACTAGAAATGCATTAATATCGGGCAAATCATGGCATGTTATGAATTTAAAATAACTCTCCTTTCTCCCTCATTATTTAATAATTATTTAATTTTCTTTGATTCTCTCTCTTTCTTATCCAAGTTAAAGAACCAACCATGCTCTGGCCAAATCTCTACCAAGCCAAGCAAACCCCTTCTTTTTATCCTTCTTTGATACTATAAAGCTTCAACAGGACCAGTGTAAAATCCTTTGTTCTACCCTTGCCACCTGACATCTTAGAAATAGGATTTATCTCTGAATGTTTATTCCTCTCTATTCTCTGTTTTAACAGTGTAAATATTTGACTCTGCAGTTGTGAAGTTAGTATAAACTTCACAGTAAAAACTTGGCTTAATTAAAACCATCAAAATAGCTGTCAGCTTTGTGTGTGTACAAGAGGCTGGGTCAGAATTAGCTACCTACAAATGATGCTGCACATGTTTCAAGGGCTTTTTATTCCTTATGCCAGAATGCCTTTCCAAGGTGAATTTTGCAGCAGGTATTTAAGTAAAATTAGATAACAAGAAAGAAAGTTTATATTCCTCTAAATACTGAAAGTTAGGTCTTATCCTAAAATTTCTTTAAATGTACTTTCTAAGGATATGCTGGCACATGTGGGGTAAGAAACACCAGTGCAAGTATGTCATAAATACAGCTGAATTTTAAATACCCTCTTGTTTTTATGCCTGCAATCATCTCAAAGCACACAAAAACTCCTAAAGGTCAATCTAAATGAAATAGGGATACAATCAATTAGCTTCTTCATTTGCAGTAGTAATTGCTGAAAGATGTGAAAGAAGACATCATCTTGAAAACTCGCTGGAAGTAGAAAATAAATGTATAGAGAGAAGTATGTGGATTACTTTGATCTTTGACAGTTGAGTTTGATATTATGGCTAAATGTAGCAGTTGTCCTAGACATTTTTTTTTCAATTAAAACTTTATAGGATAATTTGCTGAGGGGCTGAAGGTTCCACCACAGGATGAGGCATTCAGTGGTACTGAGATCTGGGTGAACAGAGAGCTGGATTGCAAAGAGCAGCACTTGAGGTTTTGTACAATGCAATGCCAGGTGCAGCTTGATTTCATAAAACAATAACCCCTGGCTGATGGAGTGTAATATGGCACATCTTCAAGAATAAATGAGACAAAATATTCCAATTACAGACTAATCTTACTTCTTTCTATCCTGAGCCAAGTGTTTGCCTCAATTGTTCAGCAACAAATTACCCCAGGAGCAGAGAACTACCACGGAGGATAACAAAGTGGCGTCTGCTCAGGGAGATTAACTGTTGATCGGATTCTCATATTAAGAGTTCTTGAAGGAAAATAAGCAAACTAATTCACAGCAGATGAGACACTGATGTCTTGTTCTTTGTCTTCAGAGGAGCCTTCTGTGCTGTGTTCACCAGGGTTTTTTTGGAAGCTGCTTTTTGAGGATTTGTGTGTGCCTTCTGCACAACACATGCTGCAATAAAAAAAAAAATCAAACTTAAAGGAACAGTTTCATGGGGGCTGGGAAAATTTTACAGGTGTTGAGTTGTGACAATTAATGCCCGTATTCAGCACCTTTGAGACATTTAATTAATGATCTGTCATTAACTCTCACATACATGTGTCATAAGAATGTATTTCTTTTTCTCTTATTTGGGATTGTTTTCAGACTGAGGCTGATTTTGCCCTGCATGCTGCAGAGGGGAATTTATGAAGAGGCCAAACTGAGACATAGAGAGACAAGCAATGCAGAGGTATTAGTTTCAGCCATACTGTGAATGTACATCTATTACTGTGTTGAAGAAGTTTTAAGGAAGGATCCCAAAGTATGTACTGCAGTTGGATTTACTCCTTTTTGCTTTGAATTTTGCCTCTCTGCACCCCAGTAAATATATTTATGTATCTGCTCTAATGACAGCCCTTGGTTTACTCTGCGGTCAGAGCTGGGGGTTCTTTGCAGTCATCCACGGCCTTCCCTGGGGCTGGGATGGATATGGAATTCCTCCTTTGCTTCTATTTGGATTTCGTTGATCCACAAAGACCCACTACAGAGTTTGAAGTGCTTCACAGTCAAGTATAAATTACTGCAATGATTAATTAGTTTATAAATATTTTCTACGACTTAACAAAATGTATCATTACTATGTTGGAAAGAGCCACTTGATACTGTGTGTGTATTTTAGGCTATGAAGATCAGCTGCAATTTTAAATGTGTAAAACCACTCCACTGGAATATCTCTGCGCAGATGGGAGATAAAACTCAGCCAAATTTTTCAGTGAGTGGTTAATGGTCATTGTTTTGAGAAATTCAGGGTTTAACCTAGCATAGTATGTAAGCGTAACACTTCACCTGTGTCTCCTTTATTATTAAACACCCAGATTTAGGTTAATTGAGCTGCTTTGCAAGCACAGGCTGTTAAAGGCAGTTCCTGACATCAGCTCTTTCCTTGCTCTGTGGAAAATATTCTCTTGAGAAGACCAAGAAGGATTTAAAACAAAGCCCAGCAACCTTACACGGTCCTGACTTATTCCTGTCGGAACAGTGACTCCTGATTATTTTCTGTCTGCTTTCCCCTCAGTTTAAAAATAGAGGGTTTTTTGACTTTGTTTCAGATTGAACTGAGCAGCATCCTCTAAATCCCTTTGGTTAACAGTTGCTGCCATAGCAGCACTATGGAGCACTGGAAAACCCTTGAAGAAAGTGATTTTCAGAATATTAAAAGAAGCTCAGAGCGAAGGGGCTTTGATGAAATGTGGCAGGTCACTGTACTTAGAGGGTGGCTTGTAAATGTGAATGTAAGAAGCAGGAGGGTTTAATGAGGGGGGCTTCTGTTTGTTTTAGAGGGTGAGATTTATTGGTTTGCAGCTGCTTAGGTTGTGGATAGCTCTGGTAGATAGAGATAAGAGCACAGGTAAGATGCAAAACCAGAGGTGCTGATGGAAATGAAACCTTTGGAGAGCCACTTGATCAAGTGTTGGGGCTCCTTGGGAGGGGCGCTCAGGTGCAGGAGCTGCCTTCAGCTGCAAATACTGGTAAAAAGCCTTGGTTCCTCCCAGACAGCCACCCAAGGAATGACTTTGCTGCTCATTTCCCCCTGCCCTGTGAGTAACTGAGTGGGCTCATGTTGGCTCCAGCCAAGATGTGCTCCAGTGCATTGTGGGTCCATTGCTGTGTGTGCAGATTGCCTTTAATGCTATAAACTAGATTATGAAGGTGTTTGCCAATGTTTTGGATTCTCAAAATGCCTGTCTATCCTTGAGGCCTCTGCAGCCAGCCAACTGCTCCAGGCTTGGCCAGCCACACTGCTTGGCAAATCGAAAGGCGGTCTCATTGTGGGTAATTTGATTTAATGTACCTGCTCACAAAAGCAGGTGACTCTTCATTTAGCTAGTGAGATATTAAGGCTCATATTTCAACAGGTTTGGAATTATGGCATGGCATTTTTTTTCCCTGGATTAATTTAAAGTATAATTGACCATTTCTTTCAGTTTAGTTGTTGCAAAACTCCACGTACTCACTTTGAAAACTGTTTCAACAATCCACATTCATGTGAATAACTCTTACATTAACAATGTCTAAAAGGCTCCTGCTTGCTTTCTCCTTTCACTTAAATAAAAACCTTAGGGGGGAAAAAACCCCCACCTATCCATTTCTTTGCATGCTTTCTGACAGGAAAATGGGAGTTTTCTATAACCTCCCAGAGTTCAGGTGTTCCTCTAATTGGTAATTCTTACTGGGAACCTATTGTTATGATGGCTTCAATTTCTATATGGTAGAAATTTAGCATGGATTTTCCAGTCTTTCCCCAGGTGCCAGACCTGTTGAAGCCAAGCCCTAAACCCAAGACATTGCTCTGACCAGAGCTAGAAATGTTCTGTGATGCTTCTCTTTGGTTCCTAATGGCAAAGCTTCAAAACCCATTCCTCCAGCCTCCTGTAATTCCATAGGAAAATGGGACAGAACAGGTATGCAATTGATTACTTTTGTACTGTACCGGACTGCAGATTTTGATGTATCATGTGGGTTGTGGGGTTTTTTTAAGGCACTTATTTCTTCAGCCATAAAGTTCTATTAATGCAACACAGGTATGTTGGATTACAGGATCTATCCTAAAATTCCTACCAGAAGTCTTAAAAATGCATTAGTTGTATATGTACAGCAAAGGAGAAGCGTTTCTGCTAATGCCCTGAAATATGTGCCAGGTCTTCAGGGCATGCTACATAACGTGGCCCTAAGAAGAAGTGCCCTACTTTCAAAGCTGAGGAAGTTAAGGCAATGAATTATAGAATTAGATGGTGAGGAAACAATGAAGGAGACATGAGAACTATTTGCACGGAGAGATGTTGCAGAAGTATTTCTAAACTTGTACACTAGGGCAAAAGAAGTGTACCAAACTCATTTGCATATGCACATTAAATGTATTAACCATCTTCTTGCTTTATGTAACATATCTAAATAATTTAAATGTGCTCTTTATGTAACTAAAAGAACATATTGCTTGAAGCAAAGTGTAAGGGGTAGGGGGAAGAGTTTTGATAAAAAGATTTCCTACCCCTTTAGCTGTAGAAATGATAGCCCAAGTACTGTTTTTCCGTAACTCTTTGGGCTAAATTTGAGTGAGATGTGTATTGGAAAAGCTCTAATGAAATTAATGAGAGTTCCTTTGCTTCTTCCAACATTAACTTGGGCTATGACCATTATTAGTTTTGAGGAAAACTGTCCTCAGTATGTTGGATGCACTGCACCCACTGTGTATAATGGAAATCCTCCTTTCAGAGGCAGAAAACAGATCTTTGCTCAGATGTTTTAAAACATTTTTTAAAATCAGATCTTTGTTCAGACTTTTTGAATGTTTTTTAATCTTTCTTATCCTCTGCAATGAATTTGGGGGCAGGTTAGCAATCAGTTCTGGCCAGGTTACACCTGAAAAAGATTGAGGTGGCCCCAGGGTAGCAAATTGGCTCAGCTGAGATACAGGTGAGGGCAGTCATGTGTTGGGGCAATTGAAGACAGCTGGGAAGCTCCCAGCCTCCAGTTCTCTGTGGGCTGTTGAGAAGAAAACATGCAGCATCCAGGGTACGTTTTGTTGGGGTTTTTATACTTTGTTTCATGTTTGTATACAGTTGTGCAGTTTTGGTGCTTCTTCATTGTGGTCTTTGTGATGGACATCATCAGGAGATGTTAAGTTTTTTGTTTGTTTGTTTTTTTAAATTATATCCTGGTTTTCTGTGCTAAAATGAACTGAACAGTTGAAAGTAACCTTACTTGTATCTATACAGTGCCAAACAGAGGCACTGCAGAGCTCATGCTCTTGAGGGCTAACAAATCATCACTGTGGGAAGAGAATGTGACTTATTATTTACTGCAAGTAAGAACAACTTGGATAACTAATCAAAAGTGCTTTTATTGTTTTTTTTTTTTTTCCCTGAGTCTTAATTTTTTGTTTTGAAGTTCCTCATTAGTAACATTAAAAGTGGAATGATGTTCTTAAGACATTTGCCAATTGCAGAAGCCCTTTTCTGTTTGCAGCTGTACAATGTGATGTTTCAAAGTGCTTTTCTCCCTTTTGTGACAAACCTTAATTTTGTTTAGCACACAGTAAACATTTTTTTCCTCCTAGAGATAAAGAATTTGCATGCAAGGTTTTTGAGTTGTTCTGAAACAATATTTGTCTTGATAATTGGATGCATTTATCCAGTTTTGTGGATGTTTCTTCTATTTTAAAAAATGGCTTGTTGTTCTTCAGCGAGGTCTGTCCCTTAAAAGACTTGTTTACTGAACCCAGCTTCCTAAATAAATTACACTTCTAAAAATAAATTACAGCTTCTAAAATAGATTACACCTTTGTAACATGAGCTGTGTGAAAGGAAAACTCCAATACTATTATTCCATTTACTCTGTTAAATCCTTACCTAAATGGGGTGTGTGTTGGGGGTTATTTGTTCCCTTTTTAAAGCTATTTCAACACCTGGTATTTACTTAGGAAGCCTTGAGGACTCATGTGGTTCTCAAATTGCTGCTCTTCTCCAAACTTCTCTCTATTGCTCTTTGGATGAGCGTGATGGACTGCTTTGCATGCCTGGGACGCTTCATTTCTCACCAGGAAGAATCACGTGCTGACATCTCTCAGGGAGTCCCATATGCCAAGACACCTGAGCCAGTCTTTAATGCCTCCCAGGTACGTGGCAGGCCTGGAAGAACCTCTCTCAAACTTTCTCTCCTGTCACTTTGCTATTTTTAAGAGCTATCTTAGCAGCATGCAGAGATGAACAGACTACAGGAGTAGGGACTCTTATGTATTCCTTTCAAGTAATAAATAAATAATGCATTCCAGGCTGTGCTACCAGCAGATGTTTGTTGTTCCAACTTTATGGTTCTAGAGATAGTTAGTAGCAAGTTCAAAAGTAGTTTTATAGTATTTCTGGGGAACAACAACAACAAAAAAAGACACTTAGGAACTGTTGCAGGTTTCAGTTCCTGGAAGGCAACTTCAAATATTTGCATTTTTCATGTTAGGAAGAGAAAGGGGAGTTAAAATTCTGAAATCATGGAGTGGCTTTCATAATGAGTAGACTTCAACCTCAATGGCCTCTCTAGAAGATGAATTCTAGTAATTAATAAGCAGGATGTCTGTCTATTATGGTATGCATTAATTTGTTTAGCTCCTCTTTGATGAGCTGAAATTCGTTGTTGACTGACTTTTCTTCAGTGTCAGTATCCCCTGACTTGCAACAGTATAATTTGTATTTCCCACTTATGGAGGAAGAAAGGCTCTGGAGGATAGGACCACCAGGATCATGGTCTTTTGGTTGGGGTTTAGGAAAGTGTTTCATTAATTGGAAAGAGATGAAGGTATGCTCAGAATCAAACCCTTCTCTGACAGGGTAGTAAACAGGTATTGCACTCATTTGGTGGAGGACAGCATTTTGCTTTTTATTCTAGTTGTGCCTACAGGCCTGTGGTGGGACAAGGGTCCCTCTGGCACAGGGTTACACACAGAGTAATTGAAGACCTTCCACCCCAATTGATGTCCATCTGATAATTTGAAGTGTGGTAAGAATCTTTAAAAAATTTCTTTGGTAACTTTTGATAGTTTAATAGTGATTGTAATTTAATTTTGATTTCACTGGCGTTGAAAGAAAAAAAGCAAAGGTTTTAGTTATGTGAATTCTAAAGGGTTTATCTGCAAGTGCTCTTAATTCCAATAGATTTGTTTTCTAGAGTTGGGAAATAATGGCCTGGCCACGTGCACTGTGCTGGATGTGTATCACTGTATGTGCACAAACACTCCCAGAGTTATTGAATATTTTCCCAGCAGATATTGGCCACTAGTGTATGTATAAAATAAAGGGATAACAAATACTTAAAGGCATTCTGATACACCTTTCTCTCTGCCACACTGGAGAGCGATCATTGCAAATGGGATTACGCAGCAATATAACAAATGTCATTTGGTTTCTGTCCTCCAGCTGTAATCAAATAGCAGGAAAGTAGGAAAAGCATTCTCTCATGCATATGGTTTTTTACTCTGTTTTCTTTTTCTGTGATTGCTGTTTCACTTTTTTTAATGCTTTTTTTTCTTAAGCAAAGGATGAGAAATGTGTATATTTTTTTGAAATCATGTTTCAAATGATGGAATTCAGCATTCTAGTTTGCATTGGGGAAGTAAACTTAGATCTAAGAGAGAACTCATGTTTTGGGAGTATCTAAACTTATCCATGCACTTTATATGGAACCACTTGTGATATCTGAGGGAAGCATTAAAAATAAATAAATTCCAGTGACCAAATTAATATTGACTCTGAACTCTCTTCAGAAACCTGCTGCCCTTGTCCTTATTGTTAGTTCAGTTTAGATGCATCAGTTTGGGTAGAAAGCCACAAAATAATGTTGGGTTGGTTTGGAGTTTTTTTTGCCCTTTTATTCATCTTTTTTTGGTTGTGTCTGCTTACCTAAGTGAGGAATGAAGAGGTTTCTGTGTGAGACACTGTGAGGGTACGCAGGGCAGTGGCTTTTGGAAAGCTCCCAGCTGGGACATGGGGAAGGGAAGAGCAGGACCGTCCCTGCTGTCCCTCCTGAGCTGTGCCAGCAAAGGCTACATCTCCCATCAGTGAATCCCTCTGATGGGAGAGGAGGAAGAGCTGAAAGCAAACTTCAATTTTTGTTGGATATTTTAAGATTCACTGCCAGTTTCCATTTCTCTGCTTTCATAAGTCAAGAAGGTGGTGTGAGAATTGAATACCTGCTCCCTTCCAGTGCTTCTGCTTTCTCAGTTTTTGTGCCAAAGCATGAAAATTCCTGTGACAATGTTACCATTTTGCTAATGGTTCATGCCCTAGTGGATACCCTCCATTGCCCTAAAATATGCAATCATTTAATTGTCATTGCAATCCTATTATATTGCCATTATGGAACGTCTGGTGGGGAAAGCTATGAACATGTTATTAGTGCTGAAAGGGACAATTTACTGAATCTCGCTAAATGCCATCACTTCTCAAAAATGAAACAAAATTACTTTATTATGCATGTCCTACTTTAATATTCTGCTCAGATAATGATTGGGAGCCATTGGTCTTTTTCTGAGTGGAGGCTTTTTGTACAATTTTTAGTTTGTTGCAGCAGTAGGAATGCTAAAAACTTCTTGGCTTCTTCCAGCATCCTTCCTTATGTTAAAAAAAAAGGCAGCTCTTGTTGAACTGGAGTTGTGAGTACGGATTTGAAGCCTTTTGTGTTTAGTGACTCAAGTAACATTCCTATTCATAAGTTCATACAAGTGAGTCAGATCTCCTCTTTCTCCTGGCGCTCTCTCCCCTTTTTGGCCCCTTTTTCCTTGCTTTTTTCAGCTGTTTTGTAAACTCTTCAGGGCACAGGGTACATCTTAATGAGTCTTTGAAATAACATTATATTCTGCTCTGTACAACCTCACTTGAGGTCTCCAATTACAGCCGAAGTACAGATAATTAACTCCCCATGTGTGACTCTTGTGCTGGAGGAGGGTTGCTTACATTTGAAGCACATGCAACTTGTTGTCAGTGTGGGAGCTTAAAATTGTAGGCTATTCCCAGAGATGGTTCGGTGGATTGGTGAATTTGAAATTCTTACTGATTCTAGAAATTGCATTTCTTTCTGTGGATGGCGAGTGAGGCTGAGTGAATCATTCCCTCGTCTTTGAAATTACCATTCAAAGAGCTATGGGAAATCCAAGGAAAATATCTTTGTGGAACAATATGGGGACCAACAGGGACTTCTCCAATGTATTAAAAATTCCAGAGGAAAAGCTATTTTAACCATAAGGAAAGAAAGTATCATAGAAATCCTTTAATATCTTTGTAGTTTGATGTCTTTGTAAGTGCATATAAAACAAAATGAAGAGTATTACATGCAAATTATGATTAATAATTTGATCTTGGGGGGCCTTAAAAATCCTAAGGTATGATAAATGCAAAATGTATCAGGATTAAAAATGCAGATATATGCTTACATTGCAAGTGCGTCACCAAGCAAAACAAGAACAGTCTGTTGTGACTTTTTCCTCTTTTTAGTTCATGTGATATGTTTAGCTGTTTCATATGGATTCTGCAAATATCTTTTTTTTTAATCCTAGATGTCTTCCTGGTAATTTTGAATTTGTAGTTCTGGGCCAGCTGATACAACACAAATAGAATTATTACTATACAACTTCGTTTGGAAAAGGGTTTTTGAAAAGCAGTTTTGAATTGCCTTGTGGCAATTCTCTTGTACGTAAACTCATTTTAACTGCATAAAACCTACTATATTGCATCTAGAAACTGCAGTGAATGTGCATTTAGATGTTATGAATAACTGCAGTTAAGTAGAAATGAAACTGAAATAAATCTGAATTTTATTTGCACTTTCCCTTCATTTTAATGCCACTCAAGCTGCTGCTACCTTTTATTCTCAGAGTAACATAGCTGTTAAGGATAAAGAGTGTGTGTGTTTATCTGTGAAATGCTCAAGTACTGTTGGCCTACATGTAACATGGTTTATAACCACAGAGGCTGTGCAATGAAATTTTGACTGCCGGACATTATTTTAAAGCTGTTTGCTCCTGTCATGGAAATGCATTACACAACTAACACAAGGTATGGCTGAGCTGAGAAAACTGAATAACCACTTCAAAATTTAAGATTTCTGTGGGTGATAAGTGATGCTGGTGCCTTGGCAATCAAGATGCTGTTAAAAGGTGTTAGGAATATGCACAAGGGCTTGTTCCTGCAGACACTGACTGGTTTGTTGCACTGTGCTTGCAGCAGCCAGCAAGCTTGGCTGTGTGCTGTGGCAGTGAGCACTCCCAGTGACACCTTGTGGGTGACCATAATCCCTCTGCTCTGCAGCCACATCTGACTTGGAGGACCCCGAGAAAGGGAAAATTTTCAAAAGCACTTGAATGGCTTGGTCAGCTTTGTGTCATTTCTGAGCGTGACTCACCTGCTCAGGAACTGCAGTCCACAGAAAGATAATGGGCTTTGTCTGCCAGTGCAGGCAACAGACTCTGAAAATTTTACCATCAAAAATCCTGGTTGACGAAGGTTTGCTTGATTTATCAGGCTGTGATGGTTTTTATTTGCTTTCCTGCTGTTCTTTTTGCTGCCAACTCATTCAAATCTAAACTTTTGGACCATTTCTCTTCTGTCAACCCTCAACTTTTGTCATGCAAGCCACCCTGCACAATTACTGTCAGAGTATAATTAAAATGCTAAAATAAGGTAGTAGGAGCCTGTGCATTGCGTGGTGGGCTTCTGCCAGCAACTAATGAACAAGCCCTCTGTCCTGAACACATGGATGTGCTGGAAAAACAGCCTGAATGCTGCACACAAAATCCCTTAGCAAAGCCATCGTGGAGTGGAGCGTTTTGATAACCATGCTGCTCTTCCAGAGTGTGAACACCCTCCTGAGGAACTGGGACGCAGCCCGGGCTGGCCCTGCCCTGTGCAGTGACAGTGGTGGCACTGTGCCTCTCTCATGCTACTCCCCCTCATTGTGGGTCCCTTCCCCTCAGCACATTCTGTGAGTCTGTGATTATCAAGACTCTGTTTCAGTAATAGTATTCTCTCTTTTTTTCCATCTTATAATGATTAAATCTGCACTAATAATGATTCTTTGATTAGTCTGTTAATATTTCAATTATAGTACTGGGAAGCAAATGACTGGATGTATAAAGTGCATTTTCTTTTTGCCTGTAGCAAGATTTTGAGCACAATTTCTTTGATCTCTTGAATTCACAATGGCACAAATAAGAAAAAAAAAAAACAACATGGAGTAGTCTGCTAGCATGAAGGCTGACCAGGCTCGGGAGTTATCCCACACTGCACTGCTGCTCTGCCTCTTCTTAACTTTTAACTTGTTTTATCATGCTCATCTCCCCTTTCCCTTCTTAAAGGAGTTATCTCAAAGACTGAGAATTTGTATAGCCTGGAAAATTTTTAATTCATGCCCTAATTAATGAATATAATGTAATGTACACCTGTGGTGATAATACCTTTATTAGCATTGAAGCTGTTAGACATCAAAGCCTTGTATCAGGCAAACCCATCTATTTCTCATTTAATGGAATCACAAAGTGTATTTTGTTGGAATGAAATCGCATCATAACTGGAGCTCTGCATGGTGAGCAGAAATCCTTCCATCCCAAACTGCAGGTTAATAATAGGGTAGGCTTTTATGTTCAGTGTGGCAACTGAAGTGTTAGGTTGCAATACACATTTAACATCACTGAACGTTTTATGAATTCACTCGTTTTAACACCTGACAAGTGTCTTAAGAGGTAGATGCATTAACATTATTTTTGCTTCATAAATAAGGGTGAAACAGCGTTCTCACCTCAATGTGAACAGTTTCAATAAAGAGAAAATGCTGCAGCTTTTGGAGCAATAATTCATTTCCTGTGTGGATAAACTGAGGCTGAAGGCAAAATAGTTTGTCTCTATCTAGTATTGTAAATACATTACCTTTCCCTTTTTAAAATTGAAATCCTTCCTATTAGGCTACAAGCAATGCTGAGGTTTCTTTCCCACAGCTTCTTTTGTTTCTTTTTCCAAATTCCTCTGCTGTTAATCCTATTGTATAACAATTTGTTAAAAGGTTTTTTGTTTGTTTCTGATTCCTCACATCTCTAAAATGGGAAGTTTGTTCTGGCTGAAAAAAATATCTTGGAGATTTATTGTACAAAAGCCTGGATGTGCTTACTTTGGCAAAATTCTCCATGATTTCATTGTTCTTTTTAAGAACCGTGAAGCAAGCTGGTCATGTTCAATATTGCCTGTTCAGGCAGTGTCTTGTAGGCATGACAACAAGCATATGTTGTTGGGGAGGCAAATGCAACTGGGTTTGGAACTCATCCATCTCTTGAGACAGGGGTGGGAAGCAAGGGAAAGGTAACAAGGAATTTGTTATAAGACAAATATAAGATGAACGTTCCTATAAGAAAACAGTAAAGAAATTCCCACTATGTAGGGTTTGATTTTCATATTCTCTGGATCATGGTCATATTTATCTTCTGACAGGAAGGATGAGGGGCCAATAATGGTGTTTTCCCGCTCTCCAACCTTCTTTTCCTTTTTTCCTCCATGGATTCTTAGATTTATTTTTATCTTGGAGAAGCTGCAGTTTACTGGTGCAGTAGGTTAGCTTTTATAGTTATAAAATTTAGGAGAGAGCGATATCCTTTCCATACAACTTCCAGAGTGCTTTCTAAAGTCTTTATTGCTGTAATCTTTCAGATTCAGTAAGAATCCTTGACCTTTGCTGGCTCCATTATTTTAGAGATGTTGCATCACTTTTATTCCCCTGTACTACCACATCATAAGGGAAAATATCTTTCCTTATGGAAATGGCATAGCTACATCAAATAAACAAGTCTGGCACTCTTCAATAATCACATTAAATACTGTAACAGAAGACAGAGATCTGCCTGCACTTAACTAAAGAAGTAACTATTACTGCATTGCATAACAGGAAAATTTGAATAGACGGAGGATACCTAGAATGGAAATAGAGCATATTACTAGTGTACAGTGATTACCTAAACAAACTTCTTAGTCTATGTTTTAAGAAAAAGAGAAAAAAGTGAATATCATTTCTTTGAAAACACGAAAAGGAAACTGCCTTTTTTCTCCAAGTTTTGCAGAGAGTATTTTCACTCTGTTGTAATTTGGGGCTTGATTTAACAATCCAGGAACTCAATCTAGCTGCCAGAATCAGCTCTTGCCATCTTTAAGGGATGTGGTTGTGGTTGTGAAGAGTCACTGCTGGTCAAAGGCGATGGCATTGTGTGTTCTCACATTTGTGCTGACACGATAAACAATGTCAGAAATGCCCAACAGACCACAGTAATAGACTTAATTAAAAAATTTATTAAAGTATGCATGTGTAACATTTCTAATTACTTTGCAAGTATGAAGGGACATGGTCTCATAGGAGTACATACAAGTCTCTGAGGAAAAAACATTGTAAAACACACCTAAAAGGACACTGCAAGTCTGATTTACATATGAAACTCTCAGCAGCGGAGTTCCACGAAGAAAAATGTTGGGAAGAATATTTAAAGTTTACAGTTTTACACTGCTCAACAGCTCTGTGTTCATTAACTGGCACATCCCTTCTAATTTGTGATCTCATTTGTACTGTGTCAACAGCTTTTAGCAGTGCCTCTCCACATTCTGTTTGCTTTAAAACACAGTTTCTGTAATCAGAAAGAAAACTGGGAGCAAAATCAGCATTTCAAAATCTGAAGTAATTCTCATTACTGCCCCCTCCTCTGCTGCCTGGCTGAGTTCTGGCTGGTTCACCTGTGAGCTGGGGGAGGTTCTGTGTGTAAGGCTCTGCACATCTGATAGAACTGATCGGTGTTTTCAGTGAATCACTGCAGATTTTGTGACATTGTAAAAGCATTCAAGAATTGACCTTTTTTTTGTTTTATGCTGCATTACCAAAGTAATCTCTTCTTTCATGTTTTGTCATGATAAAAGGACTGGGATGATTTATAGAGGCAAATTTGGCAGTCTCTCCATATTTACTTGGACTGGAGGGTACATGTCAAATTTGTGCCTTAGTGAATATGTTACCTGAGAGAGGAGACAGTGTGTTAATGGACGATAGATTAAGGTGTTGCTGTTGTGTGTGTGCCAGGTATGATTTAGAGATTAAACCGGTTTACCCCATTTAGTTTAATTTGCATTTTTCTCTTTATTATGTGTTTTGTAGTTCACTAATTTTGTAATATTTTTTTTATCTACCTCAACACAAAAGCCTACACAATGACAGGGAATATTTTCCATACAATTCAGCATTTTTTCTTGTTATGGTACAAAATACTTTTCCATCCATTATAATTTTTATTTTTCTTTTTGCAGTAAGATGCCATTTAAAAATATTTTTGGGTATTCCAATGTGCCTTGTAATTTCACATTACCTAAATCATCTCAAGTCCTTTCACAACAGGACCCAGGCTAACTAGAGACATCGGCCTTGTCTCCTTCTTGTCCCCAACTCTGCCTCAGTTATCGGAGCTCCAGCCTTGTAAAATCAGGACCCACTCTTGTCCTGCTTCTCAACAAATTTAAAAAAAATGTATTTTGCTTGCCTGAGGATTGCATTATTAAGTTTGGTGTCACCTTATTAGTGCTCATTCCTTTGCTGGGTTCATCTGTAACAAGTCAGAGTTCATTTATTATAGAAACTCACAGATATACAGAAGAAGAAACTGTGAAGAGACTTTAATAGCTTCTATTCCTTACAAGAGGAATGTCTTTAAATTATAAATATTATCAAGAACTTTTGCTCTTAGCATTAATTTTCTTAAGCTCTCAGTCCCTGAGGTTTCAGCCTTCATTGTAGCCATCTACTTACAGAGTGCTCCGTATTCCTTCCTGTCAATAAAAGAGGAAGGGAGCCTCGGAGCACAGTGTGCATCTCTCTGGACTTTTTCAGCTGCTGATAAAGAGACAAGCTTGTACAGATGTGGGGTGAAGGAGAAGCTGAGCTTGTTCCCCCAAAGCACAGCCTCTGCTCTGTGATGTTTTTCGCCACAGTGCCCTTATTGAAATTTGCGTGGGTGATGTCAGTTCAATAGGCTCAGCACTTTCAGGGGACATTGACAGAAACTAAATTGGAAAAATGCAACAAATGTTAGGTTTTAGCAGAATATCGACTTAATACAGATTGAACAGGGAAGAAAAATATTGTGTGGTGTGCAACTTGAACTTCACATTGTCTCATTAAAGACTCTGCAATGGATAACACTGTCTGCCTGCCTTGCCCTCAGCTGTAGACCCAGCAGATCATTCATGTAAGGAGTAATAATATACCACTCCATGGCACCTCCCTGCAGCTGCCACAAGGTATTTTGAAGATCTGTTTTCATTACTTACCAAAATCTACACTCCATTTATTTGTGTAACTTGTTTTTTGCTCCCTCCCCACTTTTCCATGGCCCCACATCTATTTCTTATTCATTTGTTTGACCCAAATTTCTTTCTTGTATACAGCTGTCAGTCCTTTGAAACCCTCAAGTCCCCAAATCTGAGTGTGTATTAAGATGCATTTGCATTTTTTTCCTTTTTTAGTGGTGTACCTACAAAAAAATGAGTCAGAAGACATATTAGTTTCTATCAGTGAGAAAATTTTGCCTGCTGTCTGGAATAAGTGGATTGACTGAAAAATTGAAAACTGGGCCAATCAACTCAGATTTTCACAAGAAAAAGCACTAAATCTCACAATATAAGCTCAACATTCAATTTGATTTTTCAATCTTGACATGTTTTATGTTATTAACTATGAGTATCTGGTTTAGAAACATATAAACCGTGGGTTGAGGGAAAGTCACTTCCACCATTAATGTGAATCAAAGGCAATTTGATACCAGTAAAACACCAGTTAACCACATAGTAGCAAAGGGGGGTTTGTCAGATGGACAACTGATGGTTTGGGTGGTCGCTGATGGATGGCAAAGCCTGTGGCATGTTCCACTTGGCTGTGGGGCTGCAGGGGATAAGGAAGTTGTTCAAGAGCAATTAGTTTGTGGTTAAGTTTGCTGGGGGTTTGTTTTGGCTTTATTTCCTCCCCAAAATGAATTGCTTAATATAATCCTATTGTTTACTCACCAGAGAATAAAGGAGATGGTATTTGCCAACTGTGCAAAGAGTGGGCTTTCGGTGGGAGGGACTTTGATGTATTTGTGGCCTGAGTCCCACAGTGAACTGTGACTGTGCAATACTGATATTTAGTGCTTTCCATTTCCTAAGCAATAATTCCACACAACTCATTATTTATATTCAGCAAGTGCCAAAAGCATTTTTTTTTTTAAAGGCTCATAATATGAGTTTGTTGAATAGCCTTTGGAATAATGAGTTTTGTCCCTTCAGTACAGGAAAAGCTGTTTGTCTCCTTTCAGAAAGCACGCAGGTTTGACCCTTCATGGCCAAAATATAATGTGAATGTTAAATTCCACAAAACCCAGAGAAAGAATATTAATATTTCTCTCCATAGTTCTCTTTTCATGATTGCAACACAAGCACTGAATGTGATTTTCCTCTCTTGAAACAAACACACCAATAAGTGTATCCGGTCTGCCAAGAAAAGATGCAACATCCAGACAGATCTTTGTACCGTCAGATGAAATGAGGCTATTTTGACTAGTGTTTAGGATATACAACATATGGCACGCTGCTGATTTTTGCTTCTGAAGGATCGTATTGGATTCATGTATCTGATGGTATCGTTCTAACTGCACCCTACAAAATACTGAGATGGCAACTCAGCATGTTTTTTTGAAGGTGTCAGAACCATAAAAAGTGGTTGCTGGCTCTGTCCCAGCACTTCCTTCTTTTATTAAAGCTAATTTCTTAACTTTTGACTAATCACAGCTGTCCTTGAGGACAACAAAATACGAGTTAGGCAGATTGGGAGGTGGTTTTATGATTTGCCTTTCTGCTCCCCTCAGCAGACATTGACTCTGGTTTCAGTCTTTTGATAACTGACCTGCAACCTGAAACCCCACCCAGGACAGCAGTGCCCAAAACCTGCTACCCAGCTCCCCGTGAGTGTTGGGGAAACAGCTTCTTTGGGACTCGCTGCAGAGCGGGCTTTTGGGTGGTGCTGAAGCCTTTGATTCCCAATTGCGCTGGTGTTCCAAGGGCTCAGGAGAACATCGATCCCTTGGTGCTGCAGCTCTGCTTGTGTCATCTCAGCATTAACCTTTCAGCGCTCATCTAAAGCCATTGCTCGTGGGTTTGGGCGACAAAGACATCGTGGCTGGTTTATGTCTTTCATGAGTCATAGAACCATTCTGATCGTAGAATGGTTTGGGTTGGAAGGGATCTTAAAGTTCATCTTATTCCACCCCCTGCCATCGTAGGGACACCTTCCACTACCCCAGGCTGCTCCAAGCTCCTGGCCTTGGACACTTCCAGGGATGGGGCAGCCTCAGCTTCACTGGGCAACCTGGACCTCACCACCCTGACAGAGAAGAATTTCTTCTAATATTTAATTTAAATGTATCCTCTTTCCATTTAAGGTGATTTCCCCTTGTTCTGTCACTACATGATTATATATTGTGATGCTTTACTAAGATTCATATTTTTCTAGACACAGAAGGTAAACAAAAATGACATAAATTCATTGTATCTGCATGATTTTCAAACTAATTCCATGTTGGTCAGGTTGTCTTTGTTGGCACATGAACAGTATGATTTAAGATGTCTAAAACTGGACTATGAAGCGTGGCTTTGTGGTTAAGTAAACTCCAGGCTGTGCTGTATACTTTGTTCCCCTGTTCCTGTGGACTTTACACTTCATTTCTGTTGGCATGACAAAATATTCAGGGGGCTTGTTCTGCTCTCTGATGGAGCTGGGAAAGTTTCATAGGATTCATTTTCTTTACCTCAGGAAAACAAACAAAGCTGAGCAGCAGCTGAGCTGCTGTGTGAAATTTTTTTGTTAGAGAGACAGTGGGCACCAGCTTAATACACACATT
Organism: Gymnorhina tibicen; assembly: GCA_013399875.1. NCBI lineage: Eukaryota > Metazoa > Chordata > Aves > Passeriformes > Artamidae > Gymnorhina > Gymnorhina tibicen. Next base: position 522,287 of record VXAZ01001300.1, read on the forward strand.
TGGACTTTTGTGTTCAGCTTAATACACACATTTGGACTTTTGTGTTAATCCAAGTCCTGTATCTCTGGAGAGCATTGTACTGCAGCCTGAACTCACCCAGCAGAGGCAAATCTCGTTTGGATAATGCTCTTGTACAGAACAGATTAATCACTTTAATTAGGTGGGTTTTTGTTTTTTTTAATGTCATTTTGGGATACCGGGTATTACACATGGGAGCGCTTCCCCTGTGCTCTGGTGTTGATGATCACAAACAATAAGTGCTTTTTTCAAGTCACTTGTGTGATCTAATAAACATATGTGAGCCTGCCCATATCTTTACTTGTCTTCTTACACAAATTTAATATTCCTGCTACATGTTTTCTTGCAGTCTCATTTTCTGGTAACTTTCAATTTTTATAGGCTGAAAAGTACCTCAGGGAAAGAGCTTGCTGATTGGTTTTTTGGGCGCTTTTTTTTTTTTCTTGCAAAGTGCTATTTTTATAACCCCTACAGTTTCTTCTCTTTTTTCAGTTCTTGCTTTTTCAAAAAGAATAGCAAATTGACTGTATCCTGAGAGCTGATATGCCTGTTTTGCTCATAACTTTTAGCTGCTAGTTCCTTAGAAATTTCCTGATGATACATGTGGTGTGTATGAACAAGTTGCCCTTTCTGTATTTCCTTTTATTTCTTTTCACCCAAAGGCTTCTTGTTCCTAAAATTTTTATGTAAAAACATTTTTTTTTGTTTAAAAGCTGTCTTATTCTCAGATGATCCCTAACTCTGTTGTATTCAATCATTAAATTATAAGGTGCCACCTTCTTATTTCTGTCATTTCCTCGCTGATCCGCAAGCACACAACCTGAAAGCGAACTTTCACTTTAAAGCCTTCTAAAATTATTCCTTCCTGGGATCTATTGCTGTAGCTTGTGTCTGACATGAGCTGCTGCTGTTCCTCCTTTGCTCCATTTCAGTGACACTGCAGAAGCAGAGCCCACTTGAGTACCCACCGGGGTGGGCAAGAGCTGCCCCAGTTCCAACCTGTGGGTGCATGAGGAGATTTTTACAGATACTCACACCTTTGTAACCCCACTGCTACTTTCTTGAGGAAGTTTCCTGTCCCAAATCATATGGGATTTGGGGAGGTTAAAAACAAACTAAGGGAAAATTGAAAATATTATATAACTATATAAAAGCATAATTTTTCAGGACCTTTCTCAAAACCAGTCCCTGGCAATGAGACTTCCCCGCTACAAAAAATATTAGGCTGGAATTTTCTGGGGAAAGTGATAAGACTTACAGTGGGATATGTGAATTTAGGCCCATGATGTGGTATGAGGAGTCTGTAATTTCAGTTGGCTCACAGGAATTAGGTAATTCAGACTGAACTGGTGACAAGCATGGGGCAGTCTGGATTGTTGATGGTCTCTGCAGCTCTGCCCATGAGAAACCTAAGGATGGGACAGAGACCTCCGGAATTAAAACACGGTCTGGGCTGTGCTTGCTGCTATTTGAGTTGGGTTGCTTAACATAATTTGAGAAGAATATTTGTTTGAGTGTTTTGGTGTTTTCCTAGTAGATTTTCCCTAGCGTGGTCTGCACACATATTTCCAAGATGTTTTTAAAGTAGCTAACTTGAGTGAGATATATAGAAATGAATCTGAATCAAGCAAAATTCAGTGAGTTGGGCAATATATTTCTGACAAATTTATCTCTGTGGACTGTGAGGGTTGGTGGCAAGACTGTTTCCACATAACCCATGCAACTTTAATCTCTGTCTTTGAGTTTTGAAGCTATATGGCTGCTGTGTCTTAAGAGTTAAAGAAGAAAAGAAAGGTTGTTTAGTGGTGACAGCTGTGGTTTTAACAGCTAAAGCTGGGAAGGTGAGGTCATTAAAAAAAAAAGAAAAACACAACGTCCTTACATCTGCAGTTCTGGCGCTTTCCACATAGAGTCTGGAAGCTGATGGTAATGCATAAAAATAATGGTTATATGTGACAGTCTATTTTGAGGAACTTCCTATACCTAGTGACCATTAGACAGTACAAAAATTATTGTTTGACTTTTCTTATTTGTGCTAAAACAGGATTTGCAGAACTGCTTAATGAACATTTACTCTTTTACAGCTCTAAAACAGCCACCACAAATCTATTCTTTCTCTTTTTGACTTCTGCCTCTGCTGGATCCTTTTGGTTTTGATGTTATCTATTTAAAACCAAATCTGGTAAGGGATAATGGCTGCATTAGAAGAACTGCTTTGCTTGATCTGTCTCCAGTGGCTCTGGAGCAAGGTCTAGGGACTATCCTTTGTGATAAACACTGCCACAGACAGTCCTTTAATTTCTCAATCAATTTACTACTAAGGTGAATGTCGACAGCTTCATCACTTCCTGGACCAAACGCAAGTCTGAGGATGTGTGGATTGTGAAGAGAGACACAAAGAGGAGGTTAAGGGAGCAAACTACCAGAGTCAGTGAGGAGAGGCTCACTGGGAGCTGATCCGTGCCAGGGAGGGAGAAGCAGCCCTGCAGATGGGGAGGGAAAAAGGAGTAGGAGGAGGAGGAAAGATGCCATTCAGACTTCTCCTGCAGGGGCTGCAGCAGGAGCTCTCACTGGTACAGCAATGCTATACCTGTATGCCATAAATGTGGTGTCTCCTTCAGCCATCGAGGTCTTTCATTTACTGAGAAATAACTGCATTATTTCCTTGCCTATTTCACAGTTATCTACATTTGTATATATGTACATGTTTATACATGGCTATATGTATGTAAAACTGATCATTATACAAAATATAGAAAATCTATGTATAAATATATATACACATATATACCTATTTATAAAAATAATAGTTCTGCCTCCTCTTAGCAAGCTAGGGAAAACAAATGTGCACGTCCAATATTTATTGCTGGGAATAATGACCTAAATTATTTTCTTGTTAGAGTTCAGATAGCTTCATTATTATACAGTTTCCTCAGAGCAACTCTGAAGAGTTTTTCGTATAAACGGTACTTATTTATCACAAGGCTCGTTATCTGTGTTGTAATTACAGTCTGCATACTGTTTTTAGACAGCAAGAGAACCAAAACTGTTAAAAGAGTAAGGATAAGTTTTTTAAAAAAAAAGAAATGACCAAAAAATTACTTCAGTAATTCATCTCTTAAATCATGAGGTTCCTAAGTCACAAGTTCTCTGTTTCATAAATCATAACTTAGGAGCAAGCCAGTTAGTTAATGGATGGGGAGAGGGCTCATCCTTCCTCCTCCACCATAGTGCAGGGCCTTCCTGCATCACACTGGGAAGTGCGTAAGCCTCAGCAGTCCTATAGGGTTTGCTTCAAACAGCTTTTTGGGCAGACTGAAATGTTGACTCTTTCCAGCTCGGACGTGTGGCCTGTACCCTTCCTGTGAGGCAGCAGATCCCTTGTGCTGTCCTTGCACAACCCCCTGTGTGCAGGGTGGCAGCTGGAGGGGACAGTGAGGCTGCAGGGGATGGTGGCTGCAGAGTGACCTTCAGCCCTTCCTGGCCATCATGTCCTGCTCCTGCCTGCCCCTTGCCCTCACCTGGATCACCATCAGCTGAATTCTGGCTCACTGAGGGAACAATCACAACGTGGTCTTTGTTGTTGTCCTCTCAAAATTAGCTATAGATGCTTATAAGATGTCTAAGGGGATTTCTGTAGGCCTAAGAATTTATATTGTACAATTTCAGATTTTTTTGAAACACTGAGGTTCACCTGTGAGTAATTATCTGATGAGATTAATCTAACTGATATTTGATATTGTATGATATTAAAGAATTCAGCCTTTATTTATTCCATAAGAACTTTAGGAAGAATGCTATGCCAACAGACCTAATTAAGAGGGAGAGCTGCTTTATGCTGTGACATTACAACATAGAAATAGATTCAAGTATGTGGTAATTAAGGTGCTGATGGCTTTTCCTAAAGAAATTTGGGTATATGGTGAACTTTGAATATAGTACAGCCTTATTGTTTGATGGAACTTTAAATATACATCTGTGGCATGATGGCATTAAGCTAGGATGTGACAATGTAAAAAATATTGACTCTACTCGTATTAATGCTGTGCTGAAATGTACTTTGCACCAGAACTGTTTGAAATGAGTTCAGTTTGCTAGCCCACTGTAACATATGACATTTTTCTAATTAGGGCAATGTTTAATTTACTGTCTCATGGCTTTTTGAATAAATATAAATTGTCATACTAAAGTGACAGGTGTAAAACCCTGGGTAGCTGTGTTAGAGAGGTTAATTTGCTCTTAATCAAATCAGTTCTGCTTCACTTTCTCACGGGGAGTGAGAGATAATAGGCCTGTTTAACTGGAGATTAGGCAGCCTTTTCCCTGGAATTCCCAAAGGGTTCACCTGAGACTTATTGTGTCGTATTCTCTATAAAGATATTTGAATACATCAACATTTAAAGATGTGCTACATCTACTCACAAGGGTATTTTGTTGCCCGCATTTGACTCAGCAGCACTGAAAGGAGACCTAGGACTAGAAGAGCTGGAGGAATGTGGTCCTGTGGAGAGCTGCAATATGCCACCCAAGAAGGGACCCATTCCCTCCCCAGGTTTGGAAAAGAAAGAGGGTCAGATTTCTTTTCTTCTTTTTTTTTTTTTCTTCTTTTCTCTTATTGAGCTGAAAAGGGAGAAAATTCCTCACCCCATCTTATATTTTGCACTGAGAAAGTTGTCAATATGTACTGCTTGAGAGCTGATAAAAGAGCTAAGAAACAAAAATGAAAACGCCTGCCAGTTTGTAGGAAGTGAGAGCAATGTGGGAATCCACCGGGGGAGTGTGTGAGTGTAAGAAAGAAGCTTGGTTTGTGGAATCAATAGGTGAAGGCTTTGTGCCAGAAGGCCAATTGCTGCAGTGCCTGCCAGGATTCAGTGGGAAGGGGCAGTCCCCAGTGAGACAACACGAGCATCCTGCCATGGGGGGTGCAAGAGGAGCTGTACGAGCTGAAAATAGTTCTGCAAACAAGCTTGGGGTGTGTTAGGAGAGAAATCCCGTGTGTTACAGAATATCTGAGGCTAGGGCTGAGAGCAGCGTCAGCTTTGATTGCCTGCCGCATCTGGGATAAGAGTTTTTAGCATTCGAGGCAAACTGGCATCTTATTTTTATGATCTTCAGTGTAAATAACTCTACTTACAGAATGGAAATGAGGTGGTCTGTAGACTAAAGTTGTGACGCTTCCTTGTCACAACGTTTTTAAGCAGTCCCATCTTGTCTTTTGCTAACAGTAAGTAAAATGAAATAACCACCCTTGCATGGCAATCTCTGTGCAGAGGAGAAGCCAGAAGCACAAATTTTCACAGCTCCTTGTGCCTGGCAAGCGCAGCAGGCAAGGTTCTCACTGGTTTGCCATGTACAGCGTGGAGGGATCCAGCACAAGGAATGGTCTTGGTCCTCACTCTGCTGCAACATCAGGGAAAACCATCTTAAATAACATTAAAGTCTGTGGACTGTAATACACATGTGAGAGAATTGGGGCTGGAATTGCTCCATTGGGAGACAAAGGAATGTCTTGACCAAATGAGTGTATCAAGGAGAAGCAGGAAAAGGTGATAGACTTCATCCAGAGCTCTAAGCAAATTCCTCCCTACATTATTGCACATGAAGAAGAGCCATCTTCTCTTTAATAATTTAGGAGGTAGAAAATTAATCTTTTGTAGTCCCTGGCCATAGATGAATGCTGCAGTAAATTGAGACTGATTTTTGCTTGTGTGCATCTTTTGTTCCTGAATTATCATGTGCACCTGTGACTTCTTTTCTATTTATTTGAATGGACTTTGTGTAAGCCAAGTACTGAGAGAAATGTACCTTTTTTATTTTTTTACATAACCTATATTGTATGTAAAACAAGCAAATCCTCTGACATGTTTAGAGTCCTGTATTCTGGATGTGCTGGGCAAAATAAGAAGGATAGATACTATCGCTCTTCTATTATTTATGGACTATAAAGTCTTTACAGTGGCATTGACAAAGGGTTTATAGTCAGTACACAAGCTGGTTATACCATAAATTGTAATGTTATATGATAAACTGGAAGTTTATAGCAGTAGTAGATATCAAAGAAAAAAATGAATTTTGGTTTGAAATGATCTATCATGGGATGGAGTTGCTACACATTTAAATATTCAACCATTTTTGTCTTCATTTATTTTGAAGCTACTGATAATTCATGTGCTACAGAACAAGGATTTATAGGTTTATTTAGAGACTGCTGTGGGGGGAGGTAGGAATAGACCCTTTAAACTCAAGAACAACACATTCTGGCACAGTAGCTGAGAAACAGTGATGCAATTAAATTGATTCAAGCCTTTGGTTTCGAGCCCTAGAGATGGCAAACAGACCTGTTGCTAAATATTTGGTCTGTTGCTACAGGACTCCCAACAATGCAATAAAATAGTTGGATTACTATTTCTAGGAATGTTAATGGAGACTACTTACAGCAAAAATGTCTTAAACATAATTTAATTGCTTTGAGTTTACATAAAAACTAAAAGCAGGAAAATGTCAACAAATGTTAGTTTCCCTTCCTTTGTAAGTTACATTCCTTCCTTTAGCTAATGATTTCTAAACAAGAACCAAATATTCTTAGTGTTTACTTACAACACTTTAATTTAAAAAATCTCATTGCAATTTTTCCCATTGCAAGGAATTACTATGCATTAAATTCTTACTCTTTATTAAATTCATAGTTTCTCACTGCTCTTTTCTCCCTTCAAAGCATTTCTGGTGTGTAAGTACAGATGGAATGGCACTACAAACTTAACTAATAATTTGCAGGTAAAACTAATTTTCTTTTTTTTATAGCTTCTAGAACTGACTTAAAATTATCTGAGTTGGTCAGAGCATGGTGCTCATAGTGCCATGGGTTTGTTCCCTGTATGGGCCATTCACTTAAGGGTTGGACTTGATGGTTGTTGTAAGTCCCTTTTAACTCAGACTTTTCTGTGAAATATAGTGTACCACAGGAATTGTCAAGCTTTGAAAACCATTCTGCTGTCTTAATTTGTGATGTGCTCAACATTCAGGTACAGCCAGGATTTTGGGAAGCTTAAGATTAGACACAAAAATGAAGGAAAACAGCTTTTTCTGTAGAAGTGAGTGTTGCTGACTCGTCCTTGGTGGTGACTGACATGTTGGTAAAACAGAGATTTGCCTAATTAAACAAAGATTGCTGCGTTTGGCTGTGAGCAGGCTTGAGAGGGGTGGTTCCAGGTGGGAGTGTGAGTCCAAACAGAAGAGAAGGGATGGGATGAAGCAGGCAGCATGTTGTGAGCCCAGAGCATCGGCGTGCAGGGCCAAACCAGCCCCCTTTGGGCTCCCAAAGCTCCCTGTGCCCCCTCCCAGGAGAGGGGCATTTCTTCTGAGGGTTCACCATCCCTCTGTGTGGCTGACAAATTCTTCAGGGATGAGAGTGTGTATGTCATAAAGGGAGAGAGGCTTGAAAACCTCTTCACCAGTCAGCAAAATGTCATGAGAAATTATGTTCGGGGACTAAAATATGAGCAATATCTCAGTCTGTCCCTGCTGCCAGGGGCCCAGGTAATGTCTGAGTGTATGCACAGCACATCCATGGCTTGTTTCCAAGCTCTGCTCTAGTCTGACTAGATAATGAATATGCATGAAGGGAAAAAGAGGAGGTGTTGTGGGGGGGTTCTATTTGTTGGTTTGATTTGGTGATTTTTTTTTGTTGTTTGGAGGGGAGGTTTATTTGCTTAATTGTTTTTCTAAAGAAATATTTTTGTTTCTGGGGCAAAAAAACCTAACTGCTGTTTTCCCCTGAAGTACAAGTTTTGCACTGTGTACGTTGTTAAAGTACAATGCTAAGGATGAAAAGATGTATCTCCCCAAGCGATTTCTGGAGTTGTTTTTCATGCAACATAACAGTTTTCAATTGTACCATGTAGCAGTCAAGTGGTCTTGTTTATTTTAGTTATGCCCGAGGAATTCTTTGAAGAAATTAAAAAAAATAAACCAGCAAACCATTTTGGGGTTAGACTCTGCTTGTTTTCAGCCTTCTCTGATCTTTGACACCCCTGCTAAGAGATTGCAAATGGAGAAATATTACCAATCCCAATTTTTCAGTGATGTAAACAAGCACATACCATAAGACTCTGCCTGATTTTTGACATCTGCTTCTTTATTACAAATGCTTTAAATATGAAATAGTTCCATGGGAATTTCAAACAGCAGAGCTTTATGGGTGCTTTGGCCAGTGTTGTACCCCATAAATGCTAATAAAGTTGTCATTAGTGTCTACAGGATGGGTTCTTGCAAGATAGGCATGCGTTTCAGTCTTTATGGTTGCCACTGGGAATCAGCATTGAATACTCACACGGGACAAAGTGATTGTGTACTGGTGGTGAATTGTGGGCAGCTTCGTGTGGTGGGGTTATTGATGGGAGAACAGACCTGCACGGATCTGCTCTTCCCTGAGGTGGGCACGAGGGCTGACCCATCAGAGACTTTCTGGGGGCCTGTTCAAACCTTGTGCCTAAATTTTCCTCAAGACCTAGAGAGTTCTAATGAGCCTTAATTGCTCCAAGCAGCCTCACCTGCTCTCGTCCCATGGCCCAGGAGTGGTGTTTGAGCTCAGGTGGGCCTGGGAGAGAGTTTGCTCCCTCCTGTCACCTGCCCTGCTGCATCACCCTTGCTCAGGTATCTCTACACTGTGCTGGGGTGGGGGTGGCCTTTGGGACCAGTCCCACCCCTGCTGACTGGCAGTGGGCATTCCCAGCAGGGCTGGGTTTCACTGTCACAGGAATTGTACAGGTCTTGTACAGCTTCCCAGGTTTGCCTCCTCCTCTGTTCAGTGTGCTGATGAGTCATGGAGGTTTCAGGTGGCTTTGCAGAGAAGGGGTTTTTTTGGTTATTTATTTGTTTTCTACTGAAGTTTCTGCCTGATTTGTCTAAGAAGTTGCATAATTTATCTGCAGCTTAAAACTTCTCCCTTTGTACAGCACAAAGAAGGATATTTTCAGTTTACTAAAATAAATAAAAAATAGGAGAGGGGAGTGGGGGGAGTCAGGGACATGTTTACGTGCCAGTGGCTCTTGTTTGTGCCTGGCAGGTGAAGTGACTGAACTGTTAAATTACTGTTGTGTTCCTGTATGAGGTCATCATTGATTTCTATGAAATTCTTTAATGTTGTTACTAACTCCTAAAATCTATAGCAAATACTCATTGGACCATGTATACTTCTGAGGATTTATGAGCTGTTCATGATTCATTCAATCACAAATACGATATATACCACTGAAATATGAAAAATTCTTTGGGTGGTAATTTTTCCTTTTATATTTCCTGAGCAGAGTACACCCTTGTAAGCACAATGCCTGTTTCCATCTATCACTATTCACAGTAACTAACTAAAAATGAATTTAAGTTTTCAGCCTCTTATGCAAACTAAGAGAACCTAAGCCTTTGGTATCTTCCCAGTATATGCTTGCTGAAATGCCAGTTTTAATACAGATACTTTTAGCTGTGTATAATGCTTTGATATCTAGCATTTGTGCAAACAAATACACTTATATTTCCTAAATAAGTAAAGGTACCTTCAAGTCTGGACTGTTAAAAGCTAGCTGGTGCCTTGACCTAGTGAGGAATATTTCTCCTAATAAATACCGTAGAGTTCAGCTGAGTTAGGTTCTTTTGGGGAGTGGCAAAATAGAAGTGTGTATTAAATATTCAAGTGAGGTGAAGAGATGTTTTGTATTCTCACTGTATGTGAAGCTTGCCTTTTTTGGAAAGAAGAGAAAGGGTTGATGATCTGCCTGTGCAAAGCTGGAACCCACACATGAATTTGCTGCCCTGGAGTGCAGTGTCCCAAACCATGCTGCAGGGACACCTTTCAGCTGAGCATAGTAAGAAGGATGAGCCTTTGCAGCTGCACAGAGGGCACTTAGAGAGATTCTCCCACTTCTCATCCCTCACTTTCCAAGAGCTGTCTTGACACATTACTTGAGCTGGGATTTTTAGCGATGCAGTTATGCTGTCAAAAAGAAATAGGAATTGTGATCCATATCGGAGCTGTTTATATTTTATTTACAAAATACCATATTTTTTGATTCAAGTCTAGACACATAAGGACTTAGTAGAGTATAAGCAGAACTTAGCCCGGAAAAAACATGATTTTAACTTACATTTTAAAATGAGAGTAAATGTTTGCCTAAGATGTGTGCATGCTATACCTTGAATGTATATAGTCACTCTTAAACCTTCTCGTAGTGATTGTGGCTTACATAGCTCAAAGCTAATTTTGCAACAAAATCTTGCAAATGTAGTATTTGGAAAAGCAAACTATGTTTACAGGCAGAAATCAATCCTGGCTGTGGAAGAAGGTCCTTGATACAACTTAGGCTTTCCATAAACAGCTCAAGTGGGGCTCCTGACTTGGAGGGAACTTCACACCTGTGCAGGAGTACTACAGTGAGAACAGCCTAACCAGTATGAAAGGGGAAAAGCCTGAGCAGCCAGCTGGTTCTGATCACTGCAAGAGCACTGTGGCAAGCCCATCACACAGAGCTCAGGGACTGCAGGACCCCTGTTCAGAGTAAGAATCCAACACTGATTTCAAGACATTTATTTAAACACTTTCTCTTCTTTTTATTTCATTTTCTTTCTCTCCATCCCTTATTGTCTACAGTGTTCCTCCTTCCTTCCTAAGGTCCTAAATGAATCCTTGAAATAACCAAATGAGTGGTTCCAAAATGGAAGCACACTTATTTTGTAGAACTATGACGTGCATAGAGAAATTTATTTGTAGGGAACAAGCTTCCCACCAGGTTCGTCTACACATGGTTCTTGCTCAGACATTTTGTGGAAATGATTCATCTAAATGAATCATAACTCATAGTAGGGATAAGGTAGTTACAGGTGGGTTCTGAACTTCTGTCTATGTACAAAACAGATATTGAAGAGATCCAGCTGCATCCTTAAAAATGAATGGCAGCACAGTATGAAGTTCTGCACCAGCTCTGAGTAGCAGAGCAGGAAAGATCACATAGCCCAGAGAAAAGGTGGCCTCTGGACCTGAAGTCATCTCACTGAATCAAACTGCTCAATTCTATATAGTTCTGCATTATATGCAGCATGCTCTTGATTTGCCATCTTGTTTTTGTGTCATATCCTTTAAGTTCATGAATTATTTTTCTGAGCAATCAGACTATTGAGGAATGCTTGTAGCACAGATCTGTGATGATCAGGCTACTGTAATAATCCTTTGAGCTCCAGTTGTTGTTTGACCTACAATTACATTTCTAGAGTGTTTGATAAGAAGTAGCTGAGAGCATGAGATTACAGATGTGTATGTTGCTGGCATTTTCAGAACAGAGACATACTGGCTTTTTAAAAAAAATGGAGTGAATGTGCTGAAGCTTTCAACTGGCATAACACAAACGCCCTGAGTTTACTTTAAATGTCTGCATTTGCATCTTATGCAACCTTGACTAAAAAATCCTCCAGTCTTTGTGTTTTTGGATTCTTACTTAGAAATGTTTCTCTTCATCTATGCTAACCTGCTGCCTGAGGCAGAAAGCAAATTTTGATTATGTCTGTGTTTTGCTCATTAGTAGAGGAAGCAAGATCCAAGCCCCTCTTGAGCTAATACCTCAACACGTGTCTGGCGTTAAACAGTGATGAAGGCACCCTCAGCCCTGTGAAACAAGTGGCAGCTGAACCAGCATGAGGAATAGAGACAGCAGGTTTCCATTTACCCCTCAAGTGAGGGTGGAAGCAGTGCAGAGGTCTGTGTGCTGTCCCAGAGCTTCAGGAAAGCACACAGACAGCCCATGAGGCTGAAGCCAAGAACAGGGATCTCCTGGCTGTATGGCAACAACTGACTTTCAGCCTATTCTCTAGGGGAAAAGAGGCTTGTACAGTTCTGTTGCCATTTATCTGCTTGTTTGTCTCCCAGACTTAGTCTTAAAACCATGTCAAATACATGTAAAAGAAAAATTTCAAAGAGAAATGGAAGCCTATGATTTGGGCTAAGCATGTGGTAGAGGAGACCCAGGGAAAGAATAACCACACAAGCTTGTTTCTAGCTAGGATCAGCAAAACTACATGTGAGAGAAATGCTAGAAATGGCCAAACAGCAGGATGCTGCTCCATCAGAAGTGACAATGAGCTTCCAACACATGTCAATCAGGCTTCATTATTCATGTAGTTTTGCTGTCTCAGTATCTTCAATACTGAGATGTACACTTTAGAAATCCAACCCAAAAGCTTGCTCCTTGTGGGTTTGGCCCCTTATTTCTGTAGGTTTTGTACCACTTTGGGATTGTTCAGTCAGTCACACCACCTACATGCTGGAAGGTTTGCATTGTTTGGGTGCTTTCCAATTATCACCCTCTTTCTACCTTTTCCAGCAATATAAAAAAATGGTTATGTGATTTTATTTGATTGCTTTGAGCTGTGCTTAACAGCCTGTATAAATATAGAACTTGATATAGGTAAGGTAAAATAATGAGAGAATATTTCTCCACAATAAGTAAACAAGTTTAGCTAATTATCTATTTTGTAATCATTCACCACTCAGCATGTGTGCATAATTTTCGTTGCCCAAATTATCCAGAGGTTAAACTAAAGCTTACATATAAATAGGAAATATTTCCCATATTCAGCTGTGCAACTCCCTGCAAGGCAGAGGAACACGTATGTGCATATTTTACAATACCACCGAGCACACATTTTTTCATTCTTTTTAAGTCTCTTGTCGTTTATGTGGCAGTGACCATGGGGCTTTGATCAGGCTGGCTGTTTGAAATCTCGGAGTGGCTAATAGCTCCCTGTTAGCGAGGGGGAGGAGATGAGCACTGAAGCTCACAATCACAGGCAGTCACTCGGTGAACTCCTGAACCAGAGTGTTTTGGAGTGGTTTTTAAAGCAGGGGTTTGAATTGAAAGTGTTTGAAGTTTGCACCAATATCAGTGCGTGGGCACGGAGATGACACGAGTCTTTTCCATGGAGTGGGTTGTGGATGGAACTGGAGAAGTGCACAGGACACAGACAGTGTGGAGCAGTTCAGGTCCACCAGAAAAGACTGGATGTGTTGATCTCTGCAAGGGAGGTCCTTGTTTGAAATATTGTGCTACTGAGGATGAGAAGGATTCACTGTAACTGTCCCCAGCCCATAGAACTGCCCCCTGCCTCCTCAAAGCCAAGGCTGGGAGCTGCACTCAGCCTCGAGAAGAGGGTAAGGGATGTGCTTAGTTAGCGCTGTTCTGCAGCATGGGTAACTTGGAGGAACAAATGTAAATGCTGGAAAGAAGAAATCCAAGTCATGTTTTTAAGTATCTTTTCTTTAAGAAAACCAAGATGAAACACGAAAAGTTGTGAATGTAAAATACTGGTGTGTTATACATGCTGCTGGTTTTGAGAGTTGATGCTGGTCCTCTAGGGGAAAAAAAAAGGTATTGTTCAGGTGGCCTATAGATCAATAAAGAAGACTAGTGAAAACTAGCTACAGAAGGGGAAAAGTGACAATAAATTAATACTTGTTTTGAGTAAAAGCACTGGTAATAAAAAAAAATCAAATTATTACATGCCTTGTATCCCCTTATTAGAAGGCTGGTTCATAGAGGCCTAAAGTCTGTTGCTGAAATAAGTGACATGATTTACATGACTGAAATGTTAGAAATCAATAGTTATGACTTATTTAGGAGGGATTTGGTGGGCATGGAGGTAAACAACTATTGTAAAAAAATCATATTTCCAAGTAAGAGATACTGAAACAAAATTATCCTGAATGGATATGAATCAGCTTCTTCTCAGCTGATGCACTACCCACAGTTTGTTTAACAATGGCTGAATTCCAAACGAGAACTGGATAATTCCTTTCCTACATTTACTTGCAATCCTCACAGTGGAATAATTATAGTGGCTAATTTGTCAAATTTCAGTTCAGACAATGCTGCTGAAAAACAGTGCTGGAAAGTGGATACTGCTGCAGCTTGTACTTGACTATGTCTATCTTGCATCTAAATATGAATTATCTTGTCCAAGCTCAAAGTATGAAGTTGTTTGGGAAGTCCAGCTTGCCTTCCTGGGCAAGCTTGATTTTTCCAGCTTTTCAGAAAGGGTGCTGAGTGAAAGGGGAAAAGGCAGAAAATAATCACCTTTCTCTGAAGGCTTTTTGTATGTTTCCCCCCAAGATCTATATCAGTAAAAGGTGTTTTGGTCTTGGCCTGAAGCAGAGTTTTAATTTAATTGTTTTATTACTATATAATCTTAATAAAACTTCAGAATGTTCAATGTCATTAAAACGGGTTTGCCAAAGAGTTTCTAGGAAATCAATCTGTTTTAAGACCTTAATTTAATACTAAAGGTATGGGAAAACAGTAAATAGATGCAAGAAATGCTTTAGAGGACAGTGTTTTCTGCAACTCCACCGTTCTCATTATCTCCCCTTTAGCAATGCATCCCATCCATGACTGTCAGATGAATTGGATCTTGCATCGCAAAAGGCATTATCTCCCATTGGGAAAAAATTTTCAGGAGGCATCGAGGAGTACTCTGAGAACAAGAGCATCATTTCAGCAATGAGTAACTGCTGACTCACCAGAAAAAAATTCTGCAGAGGCAGCTAGTTTCCATACAGCGATAGTTAAGAGTTTGTAAACAGGGCCGTGCATCTCCCGAGCTGTGCAAACGTCTAATCACAGATCACTTATACACACAGATTACTTCTCTGAGCCACTTCAGACTCCTCCACTCCCGAGAAACATCATCCAATTTGTACTTTCGATTTCACTTGTTTATCTTTCCTTGAGGAAGTTTTTCAGGACAGGAAAAGGGCAGTAAAAGTCCCAGGATTTTCCATGTTGCTTGGGAGAGTAGAGATCCAACTCCTACTGGACAGCAGAGTAACTGAGGTCTTAATCGCCTCTGAAAGTCACTCGTTTTAAATTAAATACTAATCTCACAGGAGATGATAACAGAAATGTCTGTATTTCTGACATGTAAAACATATTTATCACTCTGAGATGCCCTGTGGTGTTTACAAATGCCTCCAATAAATAGTGGGGGTGAGAAGGGAGAGACAGGTTGAGGGGCAGCTAAGGGAAAACAGACATTTGCTCTAGATTTGCACTGATATTGCTCTGTAGATTTAATACTCGACTTTTCAATCCTTTGCTAAATGATTCCATGTTATAGATGGATTAATTAAATAGAGTCAGGACTTTCTAGACCTTTTCATTATATTTACTATCATCTTAGACCAATGAGGCTGGAAAGGTGCAAAATAAGAACAAGAGCTGAGTACTTTTTATGTAGTTATCTTGATGCTCAAGTCAAGCTGAACCAGAAATAAAAAGGCTACCTTACTTTTAAGGTAATCTGCCTCAGATTTGGGGAGGGCATTAACCTGACGTAGCTGGCAAATTATTATTAAACACATAAATACATACCCAACATAAATACAAACCCAGGTGAGGAATTAGTATTCTTCTAAGTGTGTGTCTATCCATATGATGTACAACCACTTCTTCTTTCCTTCTAATATAAAACTCAAATCACCAATGATGTGCATAAAATACAATGTTTTGGCTTCTAATTCTTCTCAGTGAGTTCTGCCTTTAAATCTGATGTATTTTTTTAGCAGCTCTGATGAACAGGGCATTGGGTTAAGTGCCAGAGATTCTGGGTTGGATTTCTGCCTCAACCATGTTCTTTCATATGTTATTTTTGTTATTAAATGATGGTTTAATACAATGCCATATATTCCTGAAAATGAAACTTTAGCAACAAATTAATAACATCTAAGACTATAAGTGTGCATGTGTATATAAAATTAAAAACTTCATAGTGTAGAACGGTAAAAATGGAAGGGTCACAACAAAGAAATAGATTAGCAGAAAAGTAGTGTATAGCAGCTTGTAGTAGGTATCAAAAAGATGCACGTCTTGACTTTATTCCATTTTCTTCTTCACGAGCAGAAGTTTGTAATAGACTATTTTAATACTTTTTCAAAAGCTGCCTAGGAACCCTAGCTACTAAGCCATAAAGGGAATGGGTAAGTCCCTAGAAGGCTTGCTTTCCTTTCTTTTATAAATGTGTAGGGGAAAAAAACAAGATGAAAAAGACACCCAGATTCAAAGTTAGATGTAAAATATTTTTCCTTTATCTATTATCTTGCCTTGTGCAATGTACTAAAGCAGTTTTCTGAATGTTATGGAATTTAACGTTAAACAAAAATAAGCAGAAACAGAAATCTGTTTTAATTTCCCTCTAATTACTTCCTCAGAACCAATCAAGCTGCCAGTCAGGGGAATTGAAGACAGCACACAGATCAATATTTTACCATCTTTGTTTTTACACACAAAACTTAGTTACTTTGTTAATGGACAGAAAAAGAGGTTGTTGAATTTGGTTTCAAATGTAGGTAGCTGATTATTTCTTGAAATAATATTTACATGATTTTGTTTCAAGTTAATTTTGAGATTGCTTTTTTCCCAGCACAATCGGTTAAAAAAAGATGCCAGCCAAATCTAAGGGAGGTTCTTCTGAAGCTGCTGAACAAAAACCTAAATTAAAGTAACAGTGATAATACTTCTACTTATTGAAAATAAGGATAAGAGTGCTGAGTTAAAGTGCCTTTAGAACAAAAACATTTCTAAAGATCAGAAATCAGTTTGAAACTGATTTCTTTTGCATCTGCACTTGTGTAGTCTTGTACACATCACTAAAACTCTCACAATTTCTCCTTCTCATGTAACAGAAAGCATGGGCTTAAGGTTTTCAAAGTGTTACCTGCACCCATAGGAAAAGTACAATATATAGTTGGATTATTGTATTTCTTTATGCTATTGTATTTCTTTATGCTGGATCTGGAAAGCATGTGATTTGTTTTCAGAGGAGACTGTACTCCTAAATTCCTTTGAAAAATCTCTCTCACTAAATCTGTTATCACCCTAATTCTTTACACAGATAACAAAAGGTATCTGTCCTGTCTTTCCTTTATATGCTTAACAAAAATAGTTTGATTAATTCTAAATGACAGGCATGGCAAAAGAAAGTGATATAATGAATCTGTAAATTGAGAGGTTTTTGCTTGGGGTTCTTTTTTTCTTTAGTGGTTTTTTTCCTTGCATTTTTTTTTGTTTGTTTGGGGAATTTTGGGGGCTGGTTTTGGTTCCTGTGGATTTATTACAGTAGTCTGCCTGCAGGTAAGGAAAGGAGAGGGATTTGCATTTAAGGTATCAGTCTGGAAGACAGAAGGAGTTTACATCTTTCCCTGCCTGAGATGTTTGTTTCTGAGTTGGATACCTATTGTTTGCTAGGTTGGAATATTACTGCAAAACACTGAAAGCATCACAATCCTGAAATTCTCAGAAATGGAGATGTGGGAAGGAAAGCAATGCCTACACTGTGCTTCAATTTTTGTTTAGTTTCTTATCAAATAATGTTTGATTTATTTTTATTAAGAGCAACAAGCAAAACAAAACAAGGAACAGAAAAACTACAAAATTCAAAAACCTCAGCTTCAGCCCCTTTCCACTCCCTAAATCTCAAACACTTATGTAAGTAAGGATGCACTTGACTTGCAGAAGGATGCCTGAGGCCAGGATACAGCTTCTGGGAGAGGTGGGGAGAGGAGGGAAGGCCCTCTGACATTTAGTGTAGGTTTACTTACATGTGGACTAAAGCCAAGTAATTATTATTTTGGTTTTGTTCTTCTTACTGTTTTATTGCTTATTTGTGTATAGCCTTTCTTTCTTAGACAGTATTTATTCATTAAGTTGGACTTAGTTGAACATTTTAAATAATCTTTTATGGTTTTTTTAATGAAAAACTCATTTTCCTTGCTTACCCTCTCTTTGGATGTGATTATTTAGCTCACTCGATGATGAGTTCTGCTTACAGACAGAATTACTGAAACCTGTGTGGAAAGGAGAGTTTCAAATGGCAGCACAAAAGTTCTCCTTGTGAACATGAGAATATTTACACGGGCATGAGAGGTTTCTGAGGGCCCAGAAGGTAAAACTTTGTTGTGCAAGCTCATGGCATAGAGAAAAACTTTATTTTTCTGCAGCACTGTAGTTTTGTTTCATTGCTTCAAACCCCTATTTTTCTTGGTTTCCAAGTCCTGAGCAAGAGCAATAAATGTCACAATATGCTGAGTTAATGAGGGAGCACCAGGCTGGGCTCTCTGCAAGACTTTGCTTTGTGGTTTTAAATCAGAAAATCAGAGCCTTAAATTTATCTGAACATAGCCTCCTTTTTGCCTGTGTGGTTTAATGTGGCTTAATTAACTAATGTCTTAAGTGAGGATTCAAGTACCCATGTAGATTAAATGAGCCAATTTAGGATCCTGCAGGAGCTGAGTCCCTCTGAAAATACATCTCTTCTTCCACAAAGGAATACAGAAACACTTAGGAGGCTGTATTGGTTTAGCATGGCAAGGTTTTGGTGGCGGGGGGCTGCAGGGGCGGTTTCTGTGAGAAGCTGCCAGAAGCTTGCCCCGTGTCCAGCAGAGCCAAGGCCAGTGGCTCCAGGACAGACCCACCACCGGCCAAGGCCGAGCCCAGCGGAGCGAGGGCAGCGCCTCTGGGATGGCAGATTTGGGAGTGGGGAAGGGCTACAGTGCAAGGACAAACTGCAGCCTGAGAGAGCAGCGAGAGCTGTGAGAGGAGCAGCCCTGCAGAGCCCAGGCAGGGCAGAAGGAGGGGCAGGAGGTGCTCTGGGGGCCGGAGCTGAGATTCCCTTAGTGTGCCCCTGCAGCCCACAGAGGTGCTCCGGGACACAGAGACCCACCTGGAGCCCATGGAGGACCCCACAGCGGAGCAGGTGGGTGACCAAAGGAGGCTGTGAGCTCCTGGGAAGCCCATGCTGGAGCAGGCTTCTGGCAGGACTTGTGACTTCACAGCTAAACTGCAGAATTTGTTCCTGAGGGAACACCATGGGAGGGTCCCTGTGCTGGAGCAGGATAAAAGGGTGAGGAGTGATCTCTCCCTCACCTGGTCTCAACCCATGAACCTTTCATTACACTATGATGTTTTCTCTCCCCTGTACAGCTGAGGAGGGGAATGACAGAGCAGCTTTGGGGGGCACCTTCATCCAGCCCAGGGCTGCTCCCCGTGAGGGCTCCGTGAGGGGAAGGTTGGCCTGAGTGCGGCAGGTGCTGGGCAGCACCAGGAATGTTCTTCAGAGGGCCCAGGTACGGCCCTACAGCCCCAGACCTGGGGAGGAACTGCCACAGGCAGCCAAGAACTTCTGGAGAGGGGCTGGGGCTCCCTGGGAAATCTCCCGTGTCCCCCCAGCAGCCCCGATGTCACCTGGGGATCCCTTGAGGAGTGAGAAGCAGAGCTGAGGTCACAGGTACAAGCCAGCGATGCTTTTGTGTATCGATTTGAGGAGTGTTAACCCCATAAACATTAAATATGAGTTAGAGAGCTCGGACTGTTGCACTCTGAAAACCTTGGGTGGACAGGCAACTTCTCTGGTTCCTGTCTGCTCACCCAGTACATTCCCTGTTTGCCATGAACTGCCTCTGGCTGGGTCATGGTCCAGCTCTGTCACACACCATCCCAGCAGGGCTCCTGCTGCCTCTGGGCCCACATCACCTGCACACAGTGTCAGGTGCTGGTCATTGTTTAACATCAGGGGAAGTTCACACTTACTTTCTTATATGTGTTTCTTTTTCATGGCTGAATATTCACTGCAACAGCAAAAGTCTGTTGTGCTAAGAAGACAAGTTCTGCACAAATAAGGACACAGCAGAGTCAGATGTAAGTGGAAATTCTTTAAACGGCTAATTCAAAGGAAACATCTTGCAATGCTTAATTTCTGCAGCTGTGCCACACAAGGCAAAGGAGAGTGATGTACTTAACAGTCACCACAAACAGTCATAACAGACACTGGGTTTAGAATAATTGAATCATTAGAATTAAAGATATCCAAATCAGAATCAAAAGACTTCTGGATTTAGCAATTCAGACAATATTACTGTTGAAATAGGAAAACTATTGATAGGAGTTAAATGGTAAGCTCCTACGCACAGAACAATTATAAGTTATTCCAAAGTCTTTCTGCACAAGGGCGTTTATAAAAATGCAGAGGCTCATCACACCTTATATAGACTCTGAGGCAGTTAATGGTGAAGGCGTCTGGAAACAGAAATGAGACTTGATAAGTAATTGCTAGATAAACATTATAGAAATGCTGAGGTCCTGGGTTTAGAAGTGAGAGAGACTTCTAAATGTCTCAGATGCTCCTGTGAATGTCGCTATTTGTTATATCTCTGCAGCATTTCAGTGTCTAAGTGCCCATTTTAAGATACTTTGGGCCTGATTAAAAAATAATAATGGCTGAGCAGCTGAGATACCAGCGTAATTCAGTCAAACAGACGTGAGGCTGGGTTGTGTTATGATCAGAGTCAAGATTGTCAGTGATTAGTTTGCCAACTGGAATTTTAATATATAAATAATAATTAAGAGCTATTTTTGTGGCTACTGAGGCTGTTTTGCCTGAGTGCTGGTTGTTCTGCCTCATTGGAAATGGGTATCCCAGTGCAACCTGGCCTCTGGAGCTGGGCTGGCCACCACAGGTTTAATTCCTAGATGAGAAATGCTTCTTGCTGTTCTTTGAAGGATATGGATATGCTGTTTAGTTTCCCCTCTTTAAAACTGTTCTTTTCTCCCTGATGATGAGTGGCAAAATATTTTACATTTTAGCACTGTTTATGATACAAGAAACTGTTCCTTGTTCTACTTCATTTACAGCCATAAGAAAATAATAAAATATTTTGTTGGAGAAGAATTGGTACCCTTAAAATATTTTTAGAAAAATATTTTTCCAGACCATTAATACAAAGAATCAGCTTACATGGATGTTTACTGTGAATATTTTTGCATGTAGTTGTTTTTATGAAGCTATTTTGATATTCCTGAATGCTCCTGCACAAAAGAAAATTTTCTCATTTTGTTAGTTACTACTTATGAAAATGACTTTATACAACTTATTTATAACCTAAATGTAGGGTTGTGACTTTATCTTGAATGTTATGCCCTATTGGAGTAAAAATACAGTTGTACTAAAGCACCAACAGAGGAAGAAAAGCCTGTGCTTTCTGTGGGTAGCTATTGCACTCTCTATTTTACTGAGTTGGCTTACAAGGCAAAAATGTTCATTCTTTATTTGTGTGAACAGCCAACTGTAGCAGCACCAATGTCTGTAACTGGATTTCATTATGGAAATTCAGCTAAAAAGGGCCACAGGCACAAAAATCCATTAAAATGTTTCTATTGCTTTACATATTCTTCTGTGATAAAAATAGCCCTATATTTGAATTTAAGAAGCTTTAGCCTAAAGGGTAGCAGATGGATATTAAGGAGATTATAATAAAGAAGGGTATTATAAAAAAAAATGTGGATGGGGGAGAACCATTCTTTCGTATTTAGGGAAACCATTTGTAATAGCAAAGGTATTGAGAAAATGTGATCTGTTCCTAGGTAATCAATAATTGTTGATTCTTTGCTTTTCTCTGTGAAGTCCTGTTATAAAAATAGGCTCATTTTGTAATAAATTGATACAAATGACAGCTAAAAAATTTAGACCTATCTAGGACACTTGCATTGTCACTGTAACAATGTAAAATGTGATGAGTGGCTGCCATCTGAGCATATTTTGAAATAAACAGCAAATGCTCTCTGGCTTATTAAGAGTCTCAAAAAGCAGCCTTCAGAAGTTTCTGAGAACATGCGGCCTTTGCCAATTCTAGACCCAATTTCCCTTCCTGTAAATCTACTTTATATCTGAACATTTTTCCCTATCTTTGCAAATTTGTCCTGGCAGATTTAAAGGTTTTCTCAAGTTTCTTGAAAATTTCTGATCTCTCTGGAGTCCAGACAGAGCCTTCCAGCAGCCAGATCAGAGTTTCTGCTTCAAACACGAAGTTCCTCCCTCCTGTGGGTGCGCAGATAACTTGCAATGAACAGCTCAATACCTGTGTATTAAGTTTGAGACTGAATTGCCATTTTTGCATAAGGGAAGAGCAAATCTATGACATATCTGGCAGTTCCCAGGGTTGTTGGATTGAAACATTAATGATGCACAGGAGCAAGGCTGCAGCCAAACTGTCCAGCAGCACTGAACAGTAGAGCCGGGGCTTTTCTCTTCTTGGAAGCTGGACAGGCTTCTGGTAGTTCAGCAGGCTGTGTCCTGCATCTCTGCCCTTTGGAAAGGGGTGATCCTTGGATTGCCAGGGTTGCTGCATCACTGGATGTCTGCAATGAGAGGTGGAGGAGCTGACAGGAGGGAAAAAAACATCCCATGTGCCTCCTCTCAAAGACACTGCTGTGCTGGCTGAAGGTGGCCCACTTAAGTCTGATGGGATTAAATGGCTTCAGTGGGCTTGACATCTGTGTGAGTAAGGTTAGACTTTTCCTTCAGTTTAGCTGGCCCTAATAACATTTCAGTGATTGCATTCCCCTTCTTATACTTTCCATGTCTTGGTTGAATATTGTGAGCTGTGTTATAAGGATGGATTTGTTAGCTATTGCTCATGCTCTTTGAGTGGGCCCTGGGACTTTTCCAGCGAAAGATAAGGGAAGAAAGGAACAGTGGGGAGAAAGGAAACAATTGCAGGTCTTAATAACTAAGAAGGGTTAAACAAAGAGATAACTACTGCAATAACTAAATGTTTTTTGCATCTCTTTAATGTGAAACCTTTTCATCTGTGTTACACCTTCAGGAGTCAGATCTCGCTACACTCCCTTTGAGTTTTGTGCTTCCATTTCTGGCCTAATTACCTCTCTCAGAGTGAGATTGCTCTTCTGTCTTAGAGGAGGGGAATTTTTTAATGCAATGTTGTATTTTTTATATATAAATATCTATGCGTATATGTGTCTAAAGAAAGCCGGATTCGAATCTTTTGTTCTTGGCACTCACCATATGCTACTGTTTAATATTTAATCAGCCCCACCTCATCAGAAACACTGCTGGCCTCATTAGATAATTAATGGCTGCCTGCGTCTCATTTGCTTCAGTTGATACATCTGCAGCCAGTAATTAGAGCAGGAGTTTATTAGTTGCACTGGCTTAGTTTATTTGTGAAACAATCTCTCCTTTGATTGAAGCCGCTGGGATTGGCATATGTGGACAGCCTGCCTCCCTGTTCAGTAGGGCTCTTTTGTTTACATTTTTGCTACAGTTTTGCAACACTGCACATCCTGGCAGTCCTAGGAACAGTTGGTGGTGAAGATTTGCCTTTTATAATTTAGAAGATAATTGGGTAATTCAATGCAGTAAAGCTACTGCAAAGCAATTCTGTAACTTTGGGGGAGGGGTGAGGAGGGAAATCTGGTAGAAAATTTGTTCTTTTATAGTTTTCATTTTTTTATTATTATTTTTCAGTCATCTTAATAGAAATCCTCTCTATCTGAAGGATATATGTGCATAGCACAATGTGTTTGGGAAGCTTTCAACACACATTTTTTCTCTTGATATGTTAGCTAAAATAAAATCAGTATTCTTAAATATTGGTGAGTGATCACATGCCAGTGTCAGTAACCATGCTCCTTAATGAATTCCCATCTTAAGCCTCTCTCCTTGGTCTGTCAACTCATTTGCAAGTGTATAAAATGTACTGTGGTATTTTCTTCTGGCCCTATGAATTTATGACAAGTCTCACTGAGCAGTCTGAAGGAAAACCTTTATACAACTCACCATATTGAAATAATGAGATGAATTGTTCCTGCCTCTGAGAGAAAAGACTAGATCTCATCAGGATTGTCTGTTAAAGATCCTTTTCTATGATTATACTCTCAATCCTGATTAAGTGGGTTTGTTTTTTATGAGAAAATAAGTCTCTATAGCTCTTCCTCTTAACAAGGTTCCTGTCCTAATGGTCATCCAGCCAGGCAGAAGTTTGAATGGGGAGTTCTCCCTCTTCATTGCCAATTTTTGTCTTGCATGTTTGCTGAGCACCTTGCCTTGGCATTGCCTTTGTGTGCAGAGGTGCTGCAGAATTCCCCTCTGGAATGGCAGGTGTGTGTTTGGCAACACGATGCAAGAGTTAACTGTTAATATGGGGAAGAGATCTACATTAGGTTCAATTATCTTTACCACTAGAAAGGCAAACTGGAAATTGTTTTATTTTTTGCATATTTATTCTCCAAAGGGCCAGGTTATTGAGCCAGCACTGACTTTTTTGTTGTGGGAAAAGGTGGTTTGGGCTGATGACTCTGACTCTTCTTTTGTCCTCAGTGAGGATTCTCATGCAGTGAACATTTCTGGATAGGTCTTGTTCCAAGATTAACACATCAGCCATCTTTGCCCGTGTGCAGGAATTCCTGCAATTAAGCCTAATTTATCTTATAGTACCTCTATTTCTTACCCACGTGTGTGCTCCTGAAAGCATGTCTTAATTATTCTATATTCTGCGATGCTCTTTCCTCCTTGTTGTACCTCATAAAACCAGGGGAAGGCAATTACCAATGATTTTTGCCTTCAGCCTTGCTGCAAAAGAGACAGGTTCTAGTCAAAATTAAGCTACACCTTCTTTTAACCTGTCTGCAAACCAGGTAAATTTATTGCATGTTGGAGGCATCCTCAGCCTCTATAGGACTGGGTTAAAAGTAATCCTGGCTGGGTTGTTCAGGTAAAGACATAAACTGTCTGATAAGACTTGGGGCTGGCAACTCCCCACCTTTGTTCTCTTCCTGCAGAGGTGAAGTGACTGTAGCTGTCTCTGCTGGGAAGCCTTATTTCCTTTATTGTGTGCATCTGGGTGTGTTCTTTATTTGTTTTTTCCCTGTTTTGTGAGCCACACTTTGTACTTGAGCCCAACTACATCTCTCACACAGCTGACTTCCCCCCC